>CM051256.1:55935113-56230113 GCA_027921565.1 Artemia sinica | reverse complement strand
GTGACATGTTTCAATAGTAACCAAAACTAAAAAAAAGAAAACAGATACGTTTGAAAAATTGAATTCTTATGGTGATTCCAAATATATGAAGTTCATTAAGTTTAATGCTACCTATCAAAAGCTAAGAGCCTGAGAAAATTTGTCCAATTTAAAAAGATAAAGGCGGAAACACTCCCAAAACGCAAAGCAATCTTACCGACAATTACACCATCAGATTCAGCATATCCGCTCCTATATATAAGATGTGAAATTTTGTATTTTTGCCAGATGAAAGATACCGGAAGCGTGTTTATTTGTTTTTGTTTTTTCTCCGATGCGTGATCGTATTGAGACAGTGATTCTAGAAGATCGGGAGAGGACTCATTTGATCGTAAATAAAAAGTTCTAGTGCCCTTTTTAACTTACGAAGAAGATTAATAGGCTACTAACCCCCCTACCAAGCCCTCTCTTTAACCAAAGACAACTGATCAGTATTTGAGGTAGCCATTTGATTTAGCACAGCTTAATGGTCCAATAACAATACCTTTGGGAATTACGTAACCCCGCATAGTACCTAGCGAAAGAGCTGTCAGTTAAACGGTTTGCCCATTGCTCGCATTTAGGATTTGTCATTGTTGTTGTTTTTTTTTGGGGGGGGGGGCAGTGTCAATTTTCTATGGAGATAGGGTTTCCACGGGGAGAATTTTCTGTGGGAGTAAATATTCCGAGGAAAATTTTACAAGGGGTGTTTTATACAGGGAGAAGGAATGGGATTTCCTGGCACTGTTTGAAAACGGTCAGAAGGTAAATTAAAAAAAAAAACAAGCAATTTTAACTGAAAGTAATTAATAACATCAACACTTAAAAAAAGAAATTATTCCCTATTTGAGGGGGGATGCCCTTTCCTCACCCTCGCTCTTTACTCTAAACCTGGACATTTTGTCCCAATACTTCAAGAAAGACTGTGCAGACACAAGGGTCGTTGATTTTGAATAAGATGTATTTTTAAAGAACTTTAAGACCTTAGCATTAAAAAGCCCTTGTGTGTCATGAGCAGTTCTTAAAAAATTAGTACAAACAGTCAAACTTCTCAGAGAAGAAAAAAAACAAATAAACACGAATCCGTGATTCTTCCCCTGGTCAAAATTAAAAGATTCCATATTTTTGCCATAGGAGCTTGAAACTGCTTCCGCAGGGCTCTCTGATACGCTGAATATAATAGTAGGATTTCCATTAAAAACTTTTTGAATTTTAGGGGTGTTTTTCCCTGTATTGAAAATCAGGAAAATTTTCTCAGGCTCGTAGCCTTTGATGGGTAACACTAAACCTAATAAAACTTATACATTTGGAATTAGCATAATAAGACGATTTTCTTTACATATATATTGGTTTAAAAATTCTTTGTTTTAGAGTTTCGGTTACTATTGAGCCTCATCACTCCTTACTTACAGTTCGTTACCACGAACTGTAAAGTTATTAAAAAAATGGGGCAAAGAGTCAAATTTTAGTTTAAAGAGCAAGGCATTGAGGAGGGGACAATCCTTCATATACGGAATAATTTCTGTTCGTTTTGAGTTTTAATGTTACTCCTTACTTTTAGTTAAAAAAAAACTTGTTTTTTATTTAATTTAATGATTTTTTTTTCAAAAAATTCTGGTAATTCTGGCTCATCCTTCATAATTTACCCCCTCACTCACGGGAAACACCTCTGTGAAAATTTCATCCCACGTAAAGCATAAGTTTCCTCATGACAGTCCATCCTCGCTGAAAATTTCTCCCCCCCCCCCTACTTAAAATTTCTGGCCGAGATTCAGCCTGAAAAATTTTCCTTTGCACACGTATACTTGAAAAAGACTTTAATTTCTAATCTTTTTCTCGATCGCTCTGGAAATACCGACTTCCGTGGCAATTTTTAGTAGTGACGCCATAATACGCTTTACAAGGCCCGTAGGGAGTATACTTGAAGTTGATAGTGCCTTAAGGCGCAGACACTACAGATTGTTGGTCTATTGTGCACTCGTGGTTGTTACGTAATAATTTAGAAGGTGTTTTTCTTCAAGATGTTTTCCCCTCAGGACCTTATTCAAGACACTAGTCAAGTGGGGATCCCTCGGACATACAAAAAATTGATCATAGTACCCCCTCAAGATTTTACTCCGATGTTTACGTATGTAGATGACATATTTTTGTGGGGCTTATACGAGACTGCTTGAATCCTTAAATGTATAACAGATACTTATTTTTACTACTGCTAGCACACAAAGGCTTTCATCGTTATGTGGTCTAAATAATTCTGGACTATTGGATATTTTAAATTATAATATGTATGTTAAGAACCGTACTCACCATCAGCATGGAGGACTTGCCCTGTATATTAGAACTGATTTGAATGTGAAGGTTAGGGATGATTTGTGTGTTAATAAAGAGATGATTTTTGAGTCTTTTGTTACGGAGGTTGATAAGAATGGTGACCCATTTTTTATTGCTGTTTGTTACCGCCCCCCTTCAGCTAGTGTAGATTGTTTTTTGAAATTATTAGAGCAACAAATGGACCTTCTAACTCGTAAGAACATGCCGTGTTTTGTGTGTGGGGATTTTAACATTGATTTGAAATTGTTAGCATCTAATTTAAAAGCCCAGAATTTTTTGAATTTAATGTTAGGTTATGGGATGCATCCTGCTGTAAATATTTGTACTAGAGTGACGGAGTCATCTTCATCTCTAATTGATAATGTATTTTTGAATGTTCCCCATGATTCGTCAAGTGTTGTGTTAAATGATGTTTCGGATCACTTTGGTTTGGCTATATTAGTTCCGGGTATATTTAAGAATATTAATATTAATTGTGATGCTCGCCCTAAGCCTAAGAAATTATTTGTTGATTCAAATACTATTTCAAGATTTAAGCTTAGGATAGAACAGTTAGACTTTAAATTTTTACAAGAAGAATTAGATTTAAATTTGAAGTTTGAGCTTTGGTATGGTAAGATTAAGGATACGTTTTTGGAATGTTGTGAAGTGTCAGGAATACAGAAGAGAAGGGTGTCTCCGAATAAACCTTGGATTACAAAGAGTTTGTTACAGTCAATTAATAGAAGACGTTTTTTATATAAGTTGTCAACAAGGAGCAATGATCCTCATGATAAAGTAATATATAGAGTTTATAATAGTAGGTTAAATGCTGCACTCCGACTGGCTAAGGTAGAATATTATAAGGTTAAATTTAAAAAAGTTGAGGGTAACCCGAGTAAGACTTGGAAATTGATTAAGTCGGTGACTTGCCCTGGTAGCGTCTTGATCCGCCCAGATAATATGGGAATGAATAATAATGTTGCAGATGAGATGTGTAATCACTTCGCTACTATTGGGCAGCGTGTGTCATCATCGGTGCCAGTATTTGATCAAGATGGAGATTTTCGTCAGTTCCTACCTGAAGATTGTGATGTATCTGCGTACCTTAAATCTGTAACCATTGATGAATTATTTGATGTTATAAATAATATGAAAAATGGTGCATCAGGAGGCGATTTTATTTCGTTGAAGGTTTTGAAGTCGATATTACCTGTTATATCTAGTCATTTTTTAGGACTGATAAATAATTGTTTAAAAGCTGGAATATTTCCCGATTGTCTAAAGTGCGCGAATGTTATCCCGATATTTAAAGGAGGGGATAAGAATTATTTTAGTGATTATAGACCGATTTCTTTACTGCCATTTATTTCTAGAGTGTTTGAAAAGTTGATTCATAGCAGGATGGTAAGTTTTTTCGAAAAAAGACAATTTTTTAGTTCTATTCAGTTTGGGTTTAGGAGTCATCATTCTACAGAGCATGGAGTTTTGTTTTTAACAACTTTTATTAATGATGCTTTAGACAAGGGTCTGAAGATAGCTTCGATATTTTTGGATATTACTAAAGCATTTGACTCTGTTGATCATGATATACTAGTTCAAAAGCTATATAGTAGTGGTATACGTGGTGATTTTTTAAATGTGATAGTTAGTTTTCTTAGTGGAAGGACTCAGTGTGTCGTGATGGATGGAGTTACGTCTAAAATTGAATATATTTCGATTGGAGTACCTCAGGGTTCCGTTTTGGGCCCTTTGTTGTTTTTGGTTTATATAAATGACCTTTGTAGAGCTTCAAGTAATGTGTCTTGTTCTTTAGACCTTGATAATTACGGTACTAAAGGAATTCTACCATGTTTTGCTGATGATGCCCATTTCACTGTAGCTGCTAGAACTGAAAATGAGCTGATGACTATGTTGAAACAAGGTATTTCTTCGATTGAAAAGTGGATGCGAGTAAATAAATTGAAACTGAATCATAATAAGTCGAATTTTTTGATTTATGGTAGAATTACTGGACATTATCCATGGGTTAATAATATAGAAGTAGGGCACCATACTATTGTAAGATCTACTAGTACTAGATACCTTGGTGTTATAATTGATGAAAGCCTTAGTTTTAAAGACCATATTGCATCTGTTAACAGCAAATTGTCTCGTAATATTGGTATTATGCGTAAACTTAGGTATCTTTTTCCGTGTGAAATTCTGAGAATGTTGTATTTTTCTATGGTTCACCCATATCTCATTTACTGTTGTATGGTTTGGTCGAAAACATTCGTAACTCACCTTCATCCGCTCTGCGTAACACAGAATATGGCAATTAGAGTTCTTTATGGTAATCAAATTGACCTATCTGTATCGGTGAGGCATCTTTACAGCGAGTATAAAATTCTACCGTTGGCAGGAATATGTGTATTCTATAATGCTCTGTTTATGTTTAAATATTTAGCTTCGGAGTTACCATCATGTTTTTCAGGAATGTTTAGTCTTGCGTCTACTACTCACGATCTTCTCAGTTGGTGCGAAGACCAGCTATGGTCACGTCTAGGTCTAGGTTTTCAATTCGCCATGTTGTTCCGTTAGTTTGGGAGAGTTTGCCAGAGGATTTGAGGAATGTTGGGGGTTTGCAGGATTTTCGTAAGTCGCTAAAGAATCATTGTTTTGATGTGTATATTTTGAATGGATTATTCCACGCCACTTAAGTTTTGTTTTTGAGGAGGGCTTAGTTGCAGCTGAATATGATTATAGTTATTATAATTTTGTTGGGTGTTGTTTGGAGGTTCGTTGGTTTTCGGGTCCGGTAAGTTGAGCTCTAATTTTTTTTTTTTTCTCTATTTCTTTTTTTTTGTATTTTTGTTTTTGTTTTTTTTTTCTTTTTTTTTTCTTTTTTTTCTGTCTTTTTTTTTTGTTTTCTTGGTTTTTTGATTTATTAGGAGGGTTTTCTCCCGCACAAGCATTGCTTCAGGGAATCGATGATGTATATATTTTTTTTTAAATAAACCCAATGTTACTTACTTAAACATATATTGATTCTCAAATTACTAACAGATATTTATTTTCAGTGTTTCTAACAGCGAAATATCATGCTATATGATCTAGTTGTGCACTGATCCTCAAATTTGTAACAAATACAAGCACCGGATATTTTCCTATCACATGGCTTTGTTTGTTCTCTTACTGGGTAATGGACCAGGTAATTTCATTGATACTTCATAGTATAAAATCTATGTACAAACGGGGAAATTCATCAGTGTAACAATTGAAATGAGTTTTGACAGAAGAAACTTTATGATCATAAAGAATATGATTCTAGCATACCTACAGGTAAGGTTCTAAGTACATTAAGGATGGGGGTAACCACCTTCCCCCGAAAAAATATGTTGACTACACTTAAATTGAAACTGATATAATTCTCCATAGGAAAATAATAAGTACAAACATAAACCCTCCTGCCATCGCATAGTTCTATTGGTGATATAATAATCTTATTTTCTCGTGTCAAATGTGCTTTACTCTAAATTTGCCTGCTATTTCAATAGTCCTTCGCTAATCAAAGCGTATTCTGACAGGTGGTAAACAAGAGTTAATTCGCGTTGGTCAGATATTTGGGTCAAAACTTGAACAGGTATTGGTCATGTATGTCATTAACTTATTGCAGAAAATGGTTGATTTAATACTTCCCGTTCTAATTGAGCGAAATATTCTTTTTGCCATCTGCTATTGTGAACTAGATTTGATCGTGAACTATTCAAAAATAGAATGGAATTTTCATTTTCAGTAAAATAGCTATGTAAATGTAGCTTATTTATGCGTTAAATCAGAAAGGGTGGGGTGTGTTTTTTAAAAGGGTAAAGACAGACAGTTAAACAAGTGTATTTATTACTATGGTAATGACGTGTAAGCTCCCCCCCTTCCACCTTAAATAGTTAAAGAAAAAGGGGATACGCATTCATTTTGCTGTCATGTCAGTACCGTATTTTGGCTATGCGTGGGTTATGAGAGGTAAATTTAATGAGGAACATAATACTTGTTGTAATTACGATTTTTAAAGGTCAAGTTATTTCGACAACTAAAACAATGTTTTTATTACAGGAGAATCCCAGTCAGGAGGAGCTTCCTCCTGTGAAGAAGGACGAGGATAAAAGAAGATGCAACCATGCGAAGCGGCGAGAATGCGGCCTCTTAAGGATCTACAACCCCATGCAAGGCCCTCTCTACGCCCCATGCAAAGCAAAACCAATATTACCAACCCTTTCGTAAACAAAATTGCAATTATTTGAGACTCGTAGATACCAAAAGAATGGGGAGAATTCAAGGCTTTTTCATCTTAATAAAATTGCACCATTTCAAAGGGAAAAAAACTCAAACTATTGGATAGTACCAGGAGGGGGTTTCCCCTCAATTTCATTACAAGCTAATAATATCTCCTTTTTACAGGCTAATAATCTATTCATTACAGGTTAAAATGATAACATTTCAATTTAAAGTAACTCATGATTCATTTTTTCAGGTTCCCGTTGAAATGCCAAGAGAGCCGGCTGACAATGAACCAGAATGGGTTAGGACATTATGGCAAGATTAGTATGGCAAGCCCCATTCCACAAATGGATAACCCCCCTATAAGGGAAATCATAGTTATTTAACACTCATAGATAGCAAAAGGATGACGGGAAGGAGTTCACGACTTTTCATCTTCTTCCACTCTTATCACTCTTGGATAGTACTAGGAGGGGATCCTGGCCTCAAAATAATGTTATAGGTCGTGTTTTTAAGTTAATAATTGGGAACTGTTTGGGAACTGGGAGGGGGTTGAGGACCCTGGCCTCAAAATAGAGTTATATTATTATTTTTCAGCTTAGTAACTGAAACTATTGGATAGTTCTCAGAGGAGGTTTGCCCCTCAAAAAATTACAGGCTAATAACATATTCTTTTACTGGCTAAAAATATATCCTTTTAAAGGATAAAGTCATAACTGTTTTAAGGGAAAATAAGTTGTTATTATTGTCAGGTTCACCTACCGACATTATCACCAGAACAAGGGGCCAGCGATCTTTTTGCTGGCACGGAGTCACCAATATTATCACCACCACGGCATTTTATGACAGTCTCTGTGTAAATATAGCCCCGGAGGGGAGTGAAAGGGAGGGGGTAAATTTATTTAGTGCGGGGGTGAATCTGGATAGTGTAGCTCTTCCAATTTGATCTAGAGGCTTTTTTTAGCTATTCTCTGCCTCGACCCCGAATTTTTAGATCGGTGGCTAGAGGATGTTCCAAGCAACGAGGTTGAGAGGCTACTAGAAGATCAGAGTGGAATAGGACAAAGTGGTAGTGGTCCATCCCCTCCATTGCCTGAATTTTATCTGTTTAATTTAGCCTTGCGTAATACTTATGTCTTTAGGTCTGAGTTTGGGTACCCCTTTAACACCCTTACAGCGGGTAGTATCTTTTTGGATCCTACAGAAAAAGTACACTACTATGCAGGCAAGATTTGACCTCTTTTGGAACGAGAGATTTGGGAGTTGAAGGTAGGGATATCATTAAAGCATCCATCGCACAAAAACAATATTTAAATGAAAAGTTGGATGAAGTGTATCCACATTATATATAAACCTAAATGCTAACACTTCACCCAGACCTACATAATTTTGAGGGTGTAATTTTGGAGTAGGTGGGTAGTATTGTGACTAAAGTTGACAACTATAATGAAAAATAGAGTGGTTCAGTAGTTTTATTTGTTGAAAGTTTAGATGTAAATAAAAGTAAATTTAAAAAGGAATTTGTTTTAAGAGTGGGAGGGGGAGAGGTATGGAATATGATGCAGATTTAAATGTGTGTAAGTGCGTACAACAAAATTGTTTCAATTTGGGGCTTGAGTGCTTCAAATACACGTTCCTTTTAGCATAAAATAAACCCATTTCAATGATTTCATTAAGGCATTTGGACGATTTGGCACTTAATTGGGGTGGGGAGGGGGTAGAGTTTCCGAAATTATACTTTAAATGTTTAGATTTACAATATCCTGTAACACTTAAAGGAATATATATTTTTGAGAGGGCTAAGGAAAATATAAAGATTAGTTGTACAGTGTTGCCCTACGATACATGATTTGAATAGGGGAAACGTGAACATAGAAAGAGTGTAGTGTATTCAGTGAGGGGTCCATCCATTGAATCATCGAAACACTGGGTATGGTTTCTTCACGAGCCTGATAGTGAATCCGATTCAATATGACGTTTTTTTCAAATTACAGATATTAGTCGGGTTTTAAAATAAGGGAAGAAGTGAACTTCCGTCATTATTGTCTAGTGTGTCTGTCATGTTGGTCTTCAAAATTAGAAGTAAAGCATTAATTGAGGCAACATTTTCGTCATGGCTAAAAGTCTACAGTGACGGTTTCGGGTGACAATGTCATCTTACGTTTCAAGATTTTCCAAAATTTACTCTTGCAGAGTGACAAGGTGTCGTTAGATATCAAGGCCAAACTCACAGAAGTGTAGGATCCATTAAACTCGAATCGTGCTATAGAATATGAAGCCATTACGATCTAATTTGCACATGCACAAAGAAATGCTATTAATATGATGCAGTTGGTAGAGATTTTCGAGATATTGGGTGGGAAATATCGTTTGGCCCAGCCATGATTGCACTTACTTAAACAGCAAGTAGGTTAATGTCACGGTTGCACAATACAGCCCATCCAATACCTTCCTCACCAGAGGACGAGATGTCTATTAAGTATAAAAAAATTTGTTGGGTTTTCAAGGGGAAATTTATTAAGGGAAGTGGGGAAGTGCCAGTCAGCAACCATAATCATTTAACTAACCCAATTATATCGAGGGTAGTAACTTTCGTGGACTGGCCCATAGATCTTGAAATTTAAACAACAATGCTTTCTATCGTTTTACATGCACAATTCCAACAATGACTTGAAATGCATATTACAAGCGTTGGTACGGGTGTAGAAACTTGAAATTGTAGATTGAGCATGGTCAGATGGTTCGTTTTCTTATAATATCCTCCCAATTCATCTGAAAAACTGTTATTCTTAGATTTCAAATGGAAAACAATTGATAATGACACTACTTGCTTGAATGAGATTTGAGTTTTAGATTCTTATAGTTTTTCCTCAAATCCCCAAAGAAAATTAATTCAAGAACAGAAAAATGACGATTTTAACAGTTTCCTCTTCCTTAAACAGCGCTTTCCAGATGATTAAATATATGATTTATTAGCGTTTAAGGACATATACCCATATGAGTACTACAACTCTGACTCGAGGCTATGTGAGGAAAAAGGGCTGCCCATCGAAGCAGTTTATGGTTCACTTCACGATCGTCAATGCACCATTACCGATCATAAATTTTCTAAGAAAGTTTGGGCCAAAGGAGGGTTTAAAAATGGGGACGCTTATTTTAAAATTTACCTGGCAAGTAATGTATTTACGTTGTTGGATATTGTATTTTAAAACATGGACAAAGTTTATGAAAAATTTGGTTTGGATTTGGGCTAAAAACAAACGTATTATTAAATAAAAAAATTGCCACTCGCAGTGCCATATTGGAAATGATGTTAGAATTTTATTACAATGCGTATAAGCTCCAATAGACATGGGAGGGAACAGTTCTAATGTATTATTGATACTCTGATTCACTCCTGTTAAAAGTTAAAACAGATAATCTGTTAGATGATTTGGAAAAATGTATACACAGTAGCTCTCAATTGGACTAAACCAATTGGAACGAGTCCATTTATTTGGAGCTAGTGAAGTGCCAGGCCCCAAATAAATAGTTATTTGTAAAATCCGAGACAGGGAGCGACTTGATTACCCACTGTGTGCTTGCAGGTCCAAAGGTGTACTGTGTGCAACTCACAATGAAGAAATAAAAAATGTTTGCAAAGGGGTTCCTAAGCATTATGTGGACAAGAATCTCGACATGAATGTTTATAGAAACTTTGTAGAATATAGTTTAATTCCAACAGTGAAAGTCATGGCAATTCGCTCTTTAAAATTGAAAAACTACATAGTTAGAGTTGAGAAAAAAGCCATGTCAACCATATTGGACAAGGTCTATGTCTGCGCAGACAGTTTAAGGGTACTACCCCACGGACAATACCTCACTTCCGGCCAGGATGTATGCGGAAAGTACAGACACCATCTCGTTTTGGAGAAAATTTAATAGTAGGTGGGAGTAGGGTGCATTTTTTTTTCCATCCCAACATTTTTTTTTGTCAGTCACCATCTCACGAGTTTTTTGGTATGTTTTATATAGTGTTCTTTATACACTTAAACAATGCAGAAATGTTGTTGTTGTATTCTGAGTAAAAGTATTTAATATTATACTATTAATTTACTGACCCCCCGCGCTTGCAGCCGGTCCTCGGCCGCTAAAGTGGCCGTCACTTCCTCTGGGGGATCCAGCCTCACCCAGTCAGCCACCGCAGTGACCGCCCTGCCCCCTAAAGGAAGGACAATTCCTAAGTGCTTTAATGTTTAACCTCTAAGTGCCAAATTTTGTAAATATATTGTTTTTCCCAAGCGCTTTTTTTGTTTATATGTTGCTTTAAAAAGAAATTTATAGTGAATTTATTCTCATTAAAGAAAGCTTGCATTTAATTTTTGTGCATGAACATAGGAAATTGGTATTTATTCAACAGGTTGAGGTATTTTATAGTTAGTTATATTTTTAAAGCGTGAAGAGTGATATGAATCACTTTAAAACTACTTTCAGATCATTTCTTTGAGGGCCATCAATGACTGGCAAAACAACACTTTTAATGACAATAATTCAGAATCGTAATAAAATATTTTTAGAAAATCCAAAAATATCTACTATTATTACAACTTGTGGTAAGAGTCCTATGATAAAATAAAGACTATTGCACCAGAAAAAAAATTCAAACGGGTACTTAACATGTTCAATTTTATTGAATCAAACTCGAGGTTGATTATTTATGACTTAGCTGAATCCATTGAAGAATGGTCTTAGGAAATGTTACAAATATTCACGGTCCGATCTCATCATAGAAAAATTTCCGTAACAGTCGTTCTCAACAATTTCTTTCGTCAGAGCAAATGTGTGAGGACACTTGCTATGAATTGTACCTACTATATCACCTACAGGGTTGTTCGAGATTCCAGTTTCCCCATAGATTTAAACAAACAAATATATCGAGGTGAACCAAAATTTCTGCTCTCGGCTTGCAATCAGGCTCTGAATAAACCCTATAGTTATATTCTATTGGATTTCAATCAAAACACACTCAAGAATCTACGTGTAGTCACCGATATTTTTGACAATGAAATAGCCGTATATCTACCAGTAAACTTTAAAGAGGTCATTAGAGTCCATCAGGACACTGAAGAAACTACATGAAAACAGACAATTGTTTTCCGTCCTAGGTATTTCAAAACCACGGGTTAAGAAGTAAATACTTAAACAAGAGCGGATCCAGGATTTTTGTTCGGGGGGGGGGGGGGGGGGGTCTACCCTATTTTTTCCCGTGGACTTTGTCTAACATCCTGCGTAAGATGATCAGAACCGTTTACCCACAAAATGAAATAGGATTTAGTGTGGAAGCATATTTTTTTTCTGGTAAGGTTTTGTCTTTACAGGTATATTTTAGACTAATTTTCAACCCGGTCAAAAATTTCGGGGGGGGGGGGGGGGGTTCAAGCCGGGTAACCCCCCCCCTGGATACGGACTTGTACTTAGACATGGCGTTTGACAAATAATTCATTAATCTCCAATCAGAGCTCTGTTTAAATTTAATTGAAGGCAATGTTAAACTGCCAGAAGTAGTTAAACAACAGACAAAGCAGCATTGTTCACTTTTACGTGCCCAAGCATGCAAAAATAAGGGAAAGAATTTCAAAAGAAAAGGGCTTCTTCAAGCAAGTGAGAGCTTCTTTACATTATTACTGCCAATAATTGCAGGACTTGTAAACGGTATTATCTAAGAAATGGCTAAGCCCTACAAGCTGGCATCAATAGAACTCGCCCTTACACCAAGAGAGTACTTTGAAGACAATTTTAGTAAATTTAATAACAATGAGACAGTTGTCGACGATGAAAAATTACTTTTGCTTCAAAATGCTCTTCGAAGAGTGGACAGGCATAAACCTAACTGTAAAATACCACTCAAAGTAAATGTCATAGATCGCATCCAACCTGAAAATTCTGAAATTTCAACATCACCACCAACACCGTTACCACCAAAACAAGAAAAATATTCGTCATTGGCTAAAGTTTTTGCAAGTGTTGCAGAACTATTATCCCAATCGTATCGTGAGCAATATAAAAGACTCTTCACCTATCTCTCTGAAAGTGAGTGCACAAATTGATTGTAAAAAGAATGATATTATAATCCATGGCAAGACCTACAATCTAATCGATTTGATATAAGATTTGATTGCAAATCATGAAAGACTTGCATCATTTGACATTCGTTTGTAGGAATTGTTAAATTCTTCAAACTTCCCAAAAAGTTTTATTGCCAATAAACATATTTTAAATCGATTAAAGGAATATAATCATATGTCCAAAGACGAGTTTAGATCATTTTCGCAAAATAATTGCACACAAAGTGGCTATGGTGATTTGCTGTAAAAAGTACGCAGCGAAGGTGCCTTTATATCAGTGCATCACTTTTTAGTATTCCACAGGCTATTGGACACTTCACTGCGGACTTACGTTCAAAATAGCTCAAGTTCTGAAACGTATTTATGAGAATGTTGGTGAAGCGGAAAGTTTAAGATACCCCACCACACTTGATCGAGTCAACGGACTTCAAAAGAAGCTAGCGACAGATAATTTACAGAGCCAGAGCAAGCCAAGTTACACTCTTCGTCGAAGTCATAGAGTTAGCGGTATTCATTATCGAAAAACTGAATCCTTTTCCCCATAAAATATATTAGAAGCAGATGTATTGACTCTAGGCGAAGTTCAAATACGTCACAATGTTCCATACAAGTATATTTTACTTGCAGTGAGTTTTTTAGCCGCTCTGCATTTGTCTACAGTATGATAATTTGAATACAACAAGCGATTTTTGACAAAACTCTCCCCCGCCATCAAACTCTATAGAAAGTATGAAGTTGCTCTTGTTGAATCTATTCTCAGAAATACTTATGATATCTTAAGAAAAGATCTTACTATGACATAAAAGTTAGACGACACGATTGGACAGTGCATGGTGAGGATAGGAATGGATACAATCACTTAACTCTAATTTATACCCAAATCTCACCCCAAAATGCAAAAAGTTTGGTAGCATGAATGATTTTTGTGGTGCAATCCAAAGAAGAATCTCTGCTCGTAAGAATGATGCATTCCATTTTAACTGTTCAATGGGACATGGTAAGATTTACATTAGCTCTCCCATTGAGAATGAAAAGATTCATCTCAACAACTATTTGAGAGATTGTCTTGGTTTTAAACGAAATATAATCAATGGTAAAAGTGCTGGGACCATCAATGGGATGAAACGTGATATTTTTAAAGAATATCCACCCAATTTCTCGTTTGACAATTGTATATCTCCTTATGCATCTTTTTTTGGTACATCGAGAGGTGGAAACAGCAATGTCCTCTTCCTACCTGTTTTTGAACACCAAACCACCCACGAACACATTCACCACTGCAATATAAAGCACCTTCAATATATACCTGTAAACACTTCATATTTGGAACTCTGTCAATTAATATTTAGAAGTAAATTATACGATCCTTTAGCAATAACAAAGTTTTGGCTGTGATTACATGTCATTTTCGACCCATTCAATAGTGAGATGACTAATAGGAAAAATACAAATGTTTGTCCCGATATTGATTCAGCTTGCATGATTTTTAGTGGGTAGAAGGCCTTTGTTTTTCGATATTGATTACTGCGAAGTTTACGATTTCGATGAAGATTATAGCTGGGTTCGCCTTGCAGATATTCTTTTGCTACACTCTGTTGGACATTAGGGGCATGAGCAAGTGTACTGGGGCACTATGACTTACCTTCTCACAAACATTTCTATAGATACGTTTCAGAGTTTCATCCACTTTGTGTGTAAATGTGTACTTTCTCTCGCAGTTCCCTTTTGTATACTGTCGGTGGTAGTGGTGGTGGAAAGACGTTTTTTCCTACCCTTTAAAGTTGAATCATCATCGTCACTATTGTAGATTGGTTTGGGTGTACGTGTTAGCATTAGTGTTTTGAAATAATCCTTTTCAGAACTCTCATCATCATCATTTGTTGATATCAATTCTTTTAAAAAAGATTTTGTTAAACACAAGTGCTTTGGGAAAGTTCGATGTGTTTAAATAATGCAGAAGATTTGTGTCAATGGATACAGTTTTCTTGTGATTTGAGACAAAATCAGTTATTAGATCAATGAGAGTGTAAGAGTGTAACTAGAGTTACTTGCTTACTTGCAGCATCAATTTTGACATCACTGGTTTCATTCAAACAATTTAATAGTCTTTAACCCCGCTCTCGATAGGAAACAGGTAATAAATCTAAATTTTTTGATATGTCCGTAAGTAATGCTGCCTCTGCTGAAGAAGTACTTGACTCTAGAATCTTATCTGTAACGTTCACAACACTAATGGGTTTTTTTATACGTTTTTTGTCAACACGATGAAGTGCCATTTAAAAAATCAAAAGTTTCTGATCATTAGGTATACTATTGTCATTAGTTAGCAACTAGCATTCAACCGAGCAAGCTCGAAAATTTACCTGTGCTGCATTCCGTGCCAAGTACACTGTGACGTAATCTATTGGATAATCAAACTAATTATTGGATAAGCTAACTAACCGCTGGCGGACGTGATTTATTACAAGGCACTTTTGGAAAACGGGGGGATTTAATTGCTCCCCTTGCCAGTAAGTCTTCGTTATTTTTTAACATAATTTTCTGAAGGTGTTGAAGGAAAATATAAAGGATGGCTGAATGATGGCCCAATAATTTTGAGACCGTCTAGCCCATTAATTTTGAAAGGGGCAATTAAAGATTTTTTTTATTTTGTGCTTATTGAGGATATTATTTACAACATAATCCATAAGTTTCCGAGAGAGATTCGAAGGAAGCAGAATTGGTTAGGTGGCTGAAGGAAAGACAATGGCAAGTAAAGTCTGGTTCGAATAAAAGAAAATTGCAGATTCTAACAGCAGGTGATACAACAATGCACTCTGATTCAGAAGTAAAGTTCTTGGGCAACGAAAGTACGGAAAAACAATTAATCATACTGACAAACCAAATAAACCAACTGAAGGTTAAAACAAAACAGTGGACTGACAAAGTCGAAAAGGAATGTGACTTAAAAATCAGCCAAGAAGTTGAAACAGCTGTCAGCAAACTGGGTGCTGTAAATCAGAGAACAGAACCGAGTGAGTCCACCATCGAAAACATCAAAACGGAGATTTACAATAGTCTGTCGCTTGATCTTGAGAAAATGGTGAAAGACAAGTTCTATGAACTTGACTGGCGTTTGAAATCCCTTGAGAAGTCCGTTTCCGATATCTATCTAGCTACTAAGGCTGTGAAAGCATCAGTGAGTGAAATTAAAGGGACAATAGACAATCACAATGAGACCCTTGCACAAGCGTCGTTAGGTAACCAACTGATATTTTTCAGCCTCGAAGAAGATGTCACAACGAACACTGTAATCAAGGAGAATGTAGAAAACAAACTTATCGAACTATGTGCGCAGAAATTTCGGGCATTCCTTTAGATGTCTCTGATATTGTCTTTGCCCAAAGAATAGAAAACAAAGTGTCAAATCTGCCAAGACCGACTGTAATGACACTTTCAAACCTTAGAGTTCGGTCACAGATTTTGAAAAATAGCAAGCAACTCAAGGGGTCTAGAATGTCTGTCACTGAATGCCTAACAAAAATTAAACGTGAGTTTTTCGTATACGCAAAAACTGAATTTGGACTGAAAATTGTCCGGACCACTGATGGAAATGTTATGGTTAAAACCAAACCCACAAGTGCCCGTAAAGTGTCAAATAAGGATGAGATTATCATTTTGAAAAGATATCTTGATACTTCGATCGGGGGCTTTTAAAACTAAGAAAGTGTATTGATGATAAAAATCATGGATGTAATTAATTTGTAACATTGTTGCTTTTCGACCTTAGTGATACCATTTCTTTTTCTCTTTCTACTTCTCTTTCTCATTTCTTTTTCTCTTTTTACTTCTTATCCTTCTTATGCTTTTCCTGCTCTATTTCCTGCTTATGCCTCTCTTCTTGTTGTGATAGACGGTCAGATTTCTCAGACTAAAAAAAAAGGGGGGGAGGAGAATGAACAGAGATTTTTTTCACTTGAGGGCTGCCCCTTTTTGGCCAAGTCATCATTAGCACACATCATCACGAAATACTACAAACACCGGAACACTCCTGTCATTACTATTTTCCTCCACTATCATTATTTAGCATAATTGATGAAAATAAAAAACATCGTTGATCTCGATGATGAATGATTTTTCAGTCTTAACTGAACAGTGCTTGCTAAATACCGCATTTCTCAATATGCCAGGAGGCGATGACGAGTCAGCTAATGATCCCATGATAGACAGGGTGAATGCCTCGTCCTACTCATATGAAACACCCCAAGAATATCTTAATGAAATACTTCCTGCAATTTCTACTAATGATAAATTTAATCTTTTTTGCCATTATGTTCAAGCAATTAAACACAAATGGGATGATATTCTTACATTCACTGCTGAAAAGAAAAATCATTTTAGTTTAGTGTGTTTAGCGGAAACTTGGCTGTCTTCTCAAGATGACGTTCCGCCATACTGTTTGCCCAGTTTTGAAGCCATACATCTTCCACGGCGCGTAACAAAGTGCTTCGGTGGCATTACATTATTTGTAAATGATTCTGTCTCTTACAAGCGCCGCGATGACTTTTGAATCAATTTTTAATGGTGTGGTCGAAGGTTGTCGTTCTGTCTACTCAATAGTCATTGAAATTTTTGGAAAGTCATCTTCAGTAGATTTTGTGTGCCTTTTTATAAGCCACGGCCATTTCCAAGTGACATTTTCTGTTCGCAAGTTGAGCCGCTTATGTCAGAGATTAATGAATGTGGTCGAGGTAAAAATACATGTCTTAAGGGTGACTTTAACATCAACTTGCTGACGATTGATGGCGACGCCAACTCGCGTTCGTTCCTTGATACAATCGTATCATCTGGTCTTCTCCCCACTTTATTCTTTCCCACACGGTATTGTTCAGCTAGAAATACTGCAACACTGATTGGCAATATATTCCTTTCCTTTAAATATCACGCATGTTTTACCTCGTATATTATAAGATCTGATGTTTCCGATCACTACCCAGTCATTACAATGGTCCCAACAAGGGCAAGCCGTTCCACTAAGTCAGCTTCTAATCGAGTTTTCACGTGTCGAAGTTTTTCCCAAAAAAACTTTGATTACTTCAGTGAAACACTGAAATCGAAGGATTGGTCTGCTTTAATTCATGCGTCTTCGGCAGATATGGCAGCAAATGCACTCACGAGCCGGCTTAAACAGTTAACAGAACGAACAAGTCGGATCAAAAGTGTTCCCAAAACTCCTTGGATGACGAAAGGTCTTGTTCAGTTTACCGAACACAGAAATAGACTTTACCTGAAAGCTTGTAAATGTAAAACTCCTGAAGCAAGAGAGACATACAAAAAGCACAGAAATACATTAAACGGATCAGTAGGTAATGCAAAAAGGCGGTATTATGCGGAGAGAATAAATGAATGTAAGAGTAACTTGAGAAAAGTATGGGAGGCTGTTAATGAAATAATTTGTCAAAAAAGGAAGAAGGTGGCTATACCTAATGAAGTAATAAATATGCGTGGTGAGACAGTAGCAAGCGAATCTCTCGCTGATGCTTTTAATCAATTTTTCGTTAATCAGACATCTCTACATGCTTTTGGCCCATCTCCTGAACAAAACCCACAGTAGAATAATATCAGGTCTTTGTCTAGCACCATGTACGAAAGAGGAATTACTAGTGATTATCAGTAAGCTGCCTAATGGTAAAACCCAGGACACCTTTGTATTGTGCAACTATATCTTAAAGAAGGCCTCTGCAGGTCTTGTAGCTCCACTTACACACTTGGTCAACCTTTCACTAGCAACCGGAGTTTATCCTAATTTGTTCAAAACTGCCCAAGTCCTTCCCCTCTACAAAAAAGGAGACAAGAGTCTTATCTCTAATTATCGACCCATACCAGTTCTACCGGTTATATCAAAAGTCCTCGAGCGAGTGGTTTATAACAGAGTATATAGATTCCTCGATGTCAAGCAGCTACTCTCTCCCCGTCAATACGGGTTTCAGCGTTATCATTCAGCTTTGCATGCCTTAGTTGATTCAGTTGAATACATATTAAATAGCCAGGATGCTGGAGAAAAGGTACTAGGGATTTTTCTGGATTTCACTAAAGCTTTCGACACGGTATGCCATTCAATCCTCCTCACAAAAATACATTCATTTGGAATATATGGTGTTACTCACGAGTGGTTTTCATCGTATCTGACTGATCGTAAGCAGTGTGTAATTGTGGAGGGTAGTGTGTCACCAGAATTACCAGTAAAATCTGGCGTACCTCAGGGGTCAGTACTTGGACCACTCTTGTTTTTTTTTTGTTTATCAATGAACTGACAACATCTCTTACTACAAATTCACACCCAGTACTATTCGCCGATGACTCAAATTTCTTCATTGCAGCTGAATCATCCGAGTCTGCTGCAAAAAAGGCCCAAAAAACACTTGACGAAATATCTGACTGGTGTTTTCGTAACAAAATGCAGGTAAATGCTACAAAAAGCTGCATCATAGTCTTCACTTCTCTGCTCCTTCAAACTCCTCATTGTCTCACAATGTCGCACGGTCAATCAATGGAAATCCCATTCCTCAGACCACAGTCACAAAGTTCCTTGGCGTATTTGTAGATTCCTCTCATTCGTTCAAACATCACATATCCTTTTTGTCTTCAACAGTCTCACGGGAAACATCAATGTTACATAGAGCTAGCCTGCTTCTAAGTTCTGACATGATGAAAATGCTAAATAATGCTTTTGTCTTCCCCTACTTGAATTACTGCTGTTCCGTCTGGGGCAATACATTCAAATCTCGTCTAAAATCATTATAGAGATCACAAAACCGTGCAGTTAAGGCCATAAATTGCCTCCCCAGGCTATACCCCTCAACATGCCTATACAGAGACTCTGGAACAATAGTTATAACAGAGATAATTGACGGTGGTAATGTGCGTTTAGTACACTCGGCAATATCGAATAGAATTCCTCAAGGTCTTTCCAGGTACTTTGAACTTTGTAGCACAATTCATCGAGGAAGAGCTCTCCACTGCAACAAGTACAATTTTTTGCTACCGAGAAGAAGGCTTACAAGGTCTCAACACTCTTCAGTTTATAGAAGTATTTCTGTATGGAGCTCAATTAATGAATATATTAAATCCATAAAATCATTTGGCTCACTCCAAAAACGATACCTCTCTTACACAGTATTGGAGACTGCATCAGTTAATGTCTCAATTTTTTGTTTGTATCTTATCCTCTCACTCTCCTTCTTTGACTCTACCTCGTCTCAATTCTTTATTTTCTTATTCTTTATCCCTCTCTTATGTTATCAGCTCTTCTCTTTTCATTTCATAGTGTGATATAAATTTGTTTACCAATATCTGTGTGACTCGTACAAGTATTGCTTTGAGACGAAATGTTCATGTTAATTGTTTCGTTTGTTCATTTATTTAAAAATAAAAGTTTGATTGATTGAAGGAAATCTGTGAGATTACCCTCAAAAGTTTGCAGTGGAGATAGAGCCTCATAAATTGCAGTCAATATATGTGGTTTAACCATATTTTCTTATGACGATGACGGAAGAAGAAGATTACTAACAAGACTGGCAATTATTGACAATGTAACTGTGAAAATACCTTCCCCCGCCTTAATTAAATATTTTCTTTTCCGTTTTTGACTGGTCATTCTCTTGGACATTCCACGAACAAGGGATTTACATTCTCTAGTCTGCTTCTTAATAGCATCTGGTAGTATAACATTGTCTGCAGTTAAATTGAAACACAGTTCGGAAATGAGTTTAATAAATTCTCGATCTGCATTATTCAGTATGGTCTTCCTAAGACGTGGTTTTGATTACTCAAAACAGAGAACAAGTTCTATTGTGATGTAACTTCTTCAATGTCATAGTTTCAACTAATATCTTTTGCTATCGCCCACTGGGAGATATACAGTTATTTCATGATCGAAAATATTACTAACGACACGTTGATCTTCAGCTGTATTTTGATTAAGGTCAATTACAATATATCCAAATGGTTTGCTTGCTGCCTGATTGTATGCTGTAAGCAGAAATTTAGGTTGAACCGGATAAATTTGTTTGTTTAAAGTTATGAGGAAACTTGAGTCATGAACAACTTGTTACACAATGTAATGAGTACAGTTCAGTGCAAGAGTTTGCACACATTTACCCTGATGAAAGAGATTGTGCAGGACAAGGGTGACGGAAATATTTTCATGGTGAGAACATACTATGAACACATGAATCATTTCCTCAGACCATTGCTCTGTCGATTCGGCCAAATCATCAATAATAAACAAAGAATTTGGTTCCAATGAATTGAATACAGAATCCAATCCTTGGATGAATTTAACTTGAGGTTAGATTGCCCTTATCCAATCATATGACTCTTGCCAAACCCTAGAGCAATAGTATATATTTTTTAATGACGTTTGATCTGCTGAAAACAACATTTTTTACGATTTTGAATTATTTTCATCAAAAGAGTTTTTTTCCACTCATTGATGGCCCACAGAGAAAAGATCTGAAAGGTGTTATAAACTCATACATAATCTAAGAACTTCTCTGTGTATGTCTGAGTTAAAATCCAATAGTTGACTATATTAAATATTTTTACGAAAAAAAATTTAACAACAGTAAAAAAAATTGTACATAGGAAAAAAGCTCTTTATTAAAATATTTATGATACACCAATAAAAACAACAAAAAAAGTAAACACAAAAAAAATTTGCCTTAGGTCATTAAGATACAGACGGTGGCGGTGCCCTCCCCTCCCTCCCCCCTCCCTGCTTGCAGCCGGCTAGGTGACCTAAGGCCGCAATCTCTCTTACTCACACCGAGACTTCCCTATGACTAACACACTCGGCTCGGTCCTGTGAAATTCTTATAGTTTAACGTGTGAATTTCTAACAATTTCGCTCGAGGAATTGTATTTTCAACAATACAATTCCTATAAGTGCCATGTCAAAATTATTTTCCATATAGTTTCTAGGTACTCCCTTGCAACGTTTTTTGATTTCCTCGTTGTGTGTCAGTATAAAGTACACCTTCGGACTTACAAACATACCACGAAAAATAATGTAGCTTCCCGTTTCTGATTTTAAAAATAAAAGTTGATTTAGTGCTCAAGGTTTCAAAACTTCCAGATAGACCTCCCAATCTCTGTTGGTATAGTCCATCCGAGAACTGATGATTTGGCCATGCGCCAAATCATCGATTAGGTTTTCAGTTTTTACATTTAACAATAGAGAAGATGGCACTGCCTGCAGCAATATTTTTATTCACGACAATGTTTCGTTTTTCTATTCAATAGTACCATCTCCAGGCCAATGATTTTAAAGGAAGTGAAGTTTGGATCGGCAATAATTCGAGTACACTGTCCGGGATTGGTCACAACGTCGTGACGACTCCTGTTGCGAACACTTTCGCACATTTTATAAAAGATCGAATTTAAAATAAGCTTATAGATTTCTTTTTCGACCTTTGTTTTCGCTTCAGAACGTTTCTTGAAAAACTGTCAACAAATGTTTTCAACTAAACAGGGTTGCTCTATGAATATTTGTGACGTTGAAACCGTTGTCGCACATCCATTTTAACGCCACGTCATGTACTAAAATATTTAAAATATATAAAAACAAAATCCTTCACCAAATCGTAAAGCTCCACTGATATCTCCCCATCAATTTAAAAAAACATCCAATCGGCCCATTGTCCTCAACATAGCCAATGTCGGGGAAATTAGAGGCTTGAGGGTCATTGAGTCATTTGTAGTGTCTGCAGGGTGGCGCGTAAAGAGTCATACCCAAGGGGTATAGGTAATTCACATTATGGAACACTTCATCTGACTTTGTTCCAGTCTTCTCTCCAGTTGGATCAGTTTCCAAGATACGGTCCCCATGAAAGACATACCCACCCCTCATTGACCTCTTGATAAACAGGTGCTGATCAATGTATGTGATGAGCCTGATTTTTTCCTCGCTAATCTTTAGGACAAGATCCATTACCAGATCAGCAGATGAAAAATAATACCCAATATCAAGATTAAAATACTCATAATTTTTGTCCGTGTTTTTACATAAAATGTCCAACACAGTGACCACATCACTTGACAAATACAACTTGCAGTAGTCAAACCAATTTTTGCTCCCTCCCTCTGTCAACACTTTTTTGAAAAAGCTGTTTTTATCAGGAGTACACTTACGAGCGAGCAGACTGTCGAAAAACGACTCGATTGAGGGACGAGTCTACTCGGCAAATCTCGACACGGAGTTGTAATGATCATAAGGATACACGCCTTTGACTGTTAACAAATCCTATAAATCATTTGAAAATTGTTGCTTGAGAAGGGGGAAAGCGTTGCAGCCGTCATCGTATTTCTGCACTTGAATCAATTCGCTAAAAGGTTTGTGAAAAATTGAAGGAATCTAGAAAGCGAATTTTATTCTTGTACTCAACACCATCCTCAAAATTTCTCCGCATAAATTCCAAAACAACCAATTTACCCGCTGCTTTAGGTATGAATTTGTAGGAAAAGCTGTTTTCCACCCATGCAACATCCACAGCTCCATTTCTTTGAGTTTCTGTCATTGCTGGTAACACATACTTCAGATCGTAGCTGGAGTTTTGTATAAAAGCCGAAAGAAAGGCCTGCTGTTGAATTTTTAAATTTCATACACTATGAGCTCAACCTCGAAAGTTACTCTTCCCTGTTGATTTGGGGTCAATATGGTGGTCGTGGTCTTGAACAGCATCTTTCGTGGCAAGAGCTCCCCTACAAACCCAAAAAAATTGTCCCCTTTTCTAGAACATGTTGCTCCTTATCTGATAATAGCATTGGGTAGTTAGTGTGACGCAATCGCGAAACAGACTTATTTGCTGTTTTATTAGCCGTACTAATAATTTCTCCATGCTACCCTCCTCATCCAAGTGCAAAAAGCTCTTCCAACTGCAATTTGTTATTGGAATTTCGTTGGGCATGAGCATAGGAACACGCTACGAGTTTGCGTTCCTTGACTATATTTTGCCTCGATGGGTCAGATACCTCCAACAGTGTTGCTTCACAATCAAAAGCCACTTTATCAATCTACAACAGGGAATTTTGGAAATTTTTAAATTTTAAAGAAGCTTTGCATCCTGTCGGCATTTCTACCCTTTGATTGCCATGAAGTTCGCAGTATTTGAAATGATCTTTGAATGTTTGTTCAGTTCTAAATGGGGAAAAACATAGAGAACAATAGGGATATTCCCCTTTCTGAACAAATTGAGACAAGAGTCGACTTATTGCCATAACAGGGAAAAAATGGCTGCATGAGTTTAGATCTTTGGGGGGCTCATAGACGATCCAAACCCAATTTTTTACATTATCTACCAACGGTGTCCTGACTGAATATAGAACTCCTTTTTTATTTGGTTTTCTTTCCCCCGTCCACAAATCCGTTTCATATTGAAGAACAACAACCCCTAGCCCGATGTTTTCCTTTGCTTTTTCAAACATGGTTATTTCTTTTAAGGACACCGGATACTTGCCCTCTCAACAAACAAAATTTACTTTAGGAAAATTTTCTCCGCCATTGTTTTAAAGTTTTTCAAGATTTTTCATTGCTGCTTTCGCTGCTAGAGGCTTATGTGCTGCCAGCAATGATGGCTATTTAAAAATTGCCAACCCATGTCAAATTTAAAGCCCTGCCCCCCCTGTAGCCGACAAATACGGGCGGCATTTTATTTTTCTACCCGGCCCCCCTTAAAATATTTTTTTTATTCTATTGAGATTCAGGTATATATATATGTTCAATGTATAAAATTGTGGACCCGCTTCCCTTCTCATTAAATCTGTCCAAAGTGGATACATATCTATTAACTAAATTGAAAAAGTTAATGTCCAATTCGTTTAAGGCAGGGTAAAAAGTTTGACTGCAGGTCGAAAAGTGAAAATTAAAAATATCCCCTGACGTCCTTTTTTGTAGATAAACTTTTCGGTTAACTGATGCCTTAATCCCTCCCTGACCGCCCAAAATCTGAATTTGAAACTCAATAAGTGCTCTAATTCGGTCGATGTAGGTATGAAGAACATTGTCAGGGCTCATTAAAACAACACCCCCGTCAACTAGGTTCTCCTCAGGAGGATGAAAAACTACCCTGTGCGTTTTTACATGTCTTAGAGCAGATTCAAACAAATTAAATTCACGTAATTCCGGGGGCGCAAACAATAATAAAATCATTGTCAAAAAATATCTCTGGAAACATCAGATCCAACAATTCCAATAAGGCTGTTCATCTCTTATGTTATAAACCGGAAATCTGGGGGATATTCAACGACCTACCTTCACTAACATCCCCTGATTGTCCTGGCGAGAGTGGGTAATTATCAATTATATGTTGAAGTCGTGGGCCAGAGAAGGCAGTTAATTTTGTAGCTTTCTTTTGACACTAAAATGAATGTGTTGAGTATTTTGCTTTGAGGAGTCTTATTACAGTTATATTACACACCTTAATTTTTTTGAAACTAGATTTGTATTTATATTATTTATCAAATTTGCATAATAAATTACAGATTTTGTTAATAACATTATTTATCAAACATAAACATAGTAAATTATAGATTTTGTTAATAGTATACACATACACGCAAAAACACTCACACTCACACACACACACATACATACACACATAAGCACACACACACACACACGCACAAAACACACACACATACAGAAACTGATACACACACACACACAAACATGAGAGGGAAGATAAATCCAATTTTCTCTGACGCTTCTAACAGAAGAGCTGGTCAATGTTTTATATGATGGATCCATGGTCATCAAGGGGGAAGCACGGAACTCTCAAGAATTTTGAATACTGTCCACCATAGCTAATAAATCGTCTAATGTTGACATCTCCAAATGACCTGGACACTGTATGCCACCTTCCTCTAAAATAGCTTCAAAGTTGAACACCTCCTTCCTTGCTCTTTTTTCTGATGAACGTGCATTGTCCTAGAATATAAAAATACAGTTTTAATACACATTTATGTTTCCTCAAGTAAAGTAGTAAAAGTAGCCGTAGCAGGTTTTTGTTTTTATTTCGAGACATTTTTTTCTTTGCATTTTTTCTTCACGTCTTTTTTTTAACTTCCAGAGGTTTTTTTGCTTTGTAACGTTTTTTTAAATTAAAAGTGTTTTTTTTCTTTACGACGTTTTTTTAAACTTATAAGGTTTTTTCTTCGAGACGTTATTTTTAGCCTGGAGACATTTTCGTTTTTCTTTGCAACGGTGTTTTTTTATTCGTGACGTTTTTTTACTTTGAGACATATTTGTCTTCGAGACGTTTTTTCTTTGTGACGTTTTTCCTTCGAGACGTTGCTGTTTTGCTAGGAGACTCTATTTGTTTTCTTCGCAAGGTGGTTTTTTTGTGACTTTTTTTCACTTGAGACGTTTTTTTGTCTTCGAGACATTTTTTTGTCTTCGAGACGTTTTTTTCTTTGTGTTGTTTTTTTTTCCTTCGAGATGTTACTGTTTTGCTTGGAGACGTTGCTGTTTCGCTTGGAGACGTTTTTATTTTCTTTGCGACGTTTTTTTTGCTTTGAGACGTTTTTTGTCGTGGAGATTTTTTCTTCGTGATTTTTTTTTCTTCGAGACGTTGCTGTTTTGCTTGGAGAGGTTTTTGTTTTCTTTGTGATGTTGTTTTTTTGCTTTGTGACGTTTTTTTTTATTTGTGACATTCTGTTTTTAGCTTAAATGTTTTTTTTCTTCGCGAAGCATTTTATAACGTGAAAAAAAGTTTGAAAAAACTTCAGGTCAAAAAAATTTAAAATGTTCAGAATCAAAAATAAGTAAGATTTGCCTCAAC
Organism: Artemia sinica; assembly: GCA_027921565.1. Taxonomy (NCBI): domain Eukaryota; kingdom Metazoa; phylum Arthropoda; class Branchiopoda; order Anostraca; family Artemiidae; genus Artemia; species Artemia sinica. Next base: position 56,203,607 of record CM051256.1, on the reverse strand, counting down.
GGCTAAGCTCGCAAACCATTCAAAGGCAGTGTTTACGCACTTTTTACTTTTGATATTGCTCTTTACCGTCAAAAATATTTCAGGAATTGAATTAAAAGGTTCAAGAACAACTATTAGGGAGAGGAATTTTTTAAACTAAAGATTTCATATGATATACAAACACATAAAATTCAATGGCATAGCAAATGCTTGAAACCTATTGCTTAGAATGCATTTCTAAGAAAATAATAATATCATTGACATGTTGCTTCAGATGGCTACAGCATCATTCTTTTATCTTAGGGTATCTCAGGCCTCACATTCGATTCCTACATCAGACCAATAATTCATGAATTCAGAGGGCACATTCGGACCTATTTATAGCTTACTACTGATTTCATTAAATTTTTAATTCATAAGGTGATATGTTAGGTTTCTGTCAATATATATTTTAAAGAATAATTTAATAGCAACGAATTGTTCAAAAAAAAATCCAAGCCCCCTCTCCCCCCCCCCCAAAAAAAATAAAATGTTCAGAATCAAAAATAAGTAAGATTCGTCTCCAGGGCTAAGCTTGGAATCCACTCAATGGCAATGTTTATGCACTTTTCAGTTTTGACATCGCTCTTTACCGTCTACTGATGGTTCAAGTTCAAAACATTTCACAATATTGATATTAAAGGGTTCAAGAATAGCTAGTAGGGAATCGAGTTTTTTTAAAACTAAAGATGATATAGTATGTACAGTTACCTGCAATTTGGTAGCTAAAGGGACTGCTAATGTGTTTCGATAAATCAACCACTTCCACTAAGCACATGACAAAAAACATAAATTACTAACCTGTTCCACTGGTATATCAGGATTCATATCTTAACTTTTCTTGTTAGACATAACTGTTTGCAATTTATTCACTGTTCAAACGTTTTTTCTAACTTAAATCAATGTAATTTAGTCAAACGTGTTTGTGGAACTGTCATATTAGCTTTCTATCAGGTTATTTATATCCAAACTTATGCCCAAAGAAATCGACTACACCCATCCTCAGGTAAAGTCCACGTCCATTGCAAAGTCAAGGCAATGACATTCACGAGCATCTGGCTTTTGGTAGAGGTCACTAATTTCTCAATGCTACCTGGCCTTCATGGAGTTTTTTGGCCGTGGCCTCTATACAATTCGTTGGTCCTGGCATTTACACGGTTCAGAGCTTCCTAAAGGCCTAACCAAAATGGAACATAGCTATCTACTATTAAGCAGGGGATAGATCACGCGGAGGGGGAATTTTCTGGATAAGTTTTCCGTGAGGGAGATTTTCAGCGGGATGAATTTTCCTAGTGGGAATTGTCCTGACTACTTTGCAATAAGTGTCATCGTTTTTCTCTGCCCCGAGCAAAGTGTTATTGCTTTTTTCTTCACTTCAAAATGTCCCATCGTTTTTCGTGCTATCCTAATCAGTACTATTGTCTTTTTTTCATCAAACAAGTACCAAAACTTGAATTCATGGTGATTGAATGTATAGAAAAATGTATCGAGCGTAGGCATGCGCAATCAATAGAATTAAAATATTATAAAATTATAAATAGAAGTAAGAACTATTATATTACGATTTTTTCTAACGATTTTCACAAAATGGTACCCAGGGAAGATTAAAGAGACAAAGAATTAAAATAGGGTACTCCGGGATATATTTCGATGGAATCACAAATTCAAAAAAGTTTAAAAATCTGATTCTTTATAAAAAAAAATATCAAAAAAGTAAAAATTGGATAAAAACTCCTAAAATTTTATGGTTCCATAGCCTATTACAACCTGATGATTCTCTGGCGGCTAAAATGGACTCTTCTGAATAAAATCTAAACTGCCAAACTTTTTTCAGGATAAAGTGTTCTTATGATTTTTCTGTTCCAATATACTGTTTTATTGCATCCCTATTTTTACACTATCGTGTGGTATTCACCATCCCTGGACGTCCTGGACGTCAATTTTAGCAATCCCTCCTCATCCTGATGCCCCCACGGCAATTCACGTCACATTATTGAAGTATTAATGCTCTGTGACACTCTCTGACACCCCCTTCATCATTCCTACGACGTTTTTCAGACAATTCTTGTTAAAAATTATGCTTCAATCTGGTGATTCAAGTTTTGTAAGCCAAGCCATTCATGATGTTCCACAAAACAGTCCACATCATCACAGCTTTAAGCACCTGACCCCTCCGCCATCCACTTGGAATCATCCAGTCACTTCTCCTCCTCTAGGACATTTTCAACTTCTCCTACTGAAAGTAAGCTCATGAATCTAAATTAAACACTGTTTTATATTTTTGAACAGCGGGAACTCGACATTTCATTACTAGAACATTTTACTCCAAGCAATTCACGCCAAGATGCCACACTATTACTGCTCTTACACCCCATTCATAATTCCTAAGACATTTTTCAGATATTTCTCGTTAAAAAATTATGCCTCAATCCGGCAATTCAAGTTTTCGCAACCTATTCTTACGTGATACACCATGTCGTAACACACCACCATGGCGTAACACACCTCCCCATCCAGCATCCACGTGGTACCACCCCTCATCATCCCCCTAGGACATTTTAAACTTTTCACATCGAAAATAAGCTCATGAATCTAAATTAAACAGTATACTTTTGAACAGCGGGAAACGGACATTTCATTGCTAGAACGCGTTACTCCAATTAATTCACGCCACACCGCCACACCATTACTGCTCTGTGACACCCTCTGACACCCAATTCATCATTCCTAAGACATTTTTTAGACATTTCTTGTTAAAATTTATGCTTCAACCCATTGATTCTTGTTTTTCACAAGCCAAGCCATTCATGATGCTCCACAAAACACATCACATCACCATGGTATTACACGCGCATGCAGTTCAAGCCACAGTATCATTATTTGACTGCCCCCACACTTCCCAAACAATCATTCCTAAGATATTTTTCAGACATTTCTTGTTAAAAATTATGCCTCAATCCGACGATTCAAGTTTTCACATCCCTATGTGATAAAGCCATGTCAATTCACACCAACATACCATTACACACCTCCCAATCCATCATCCACGTGGCACCAACCTTTGTCACGCCCTAAGACATTTTCAACAGTTTCACTCCGAAAATAAGCTAGTGAAGCTAAAATTAAACAGTATATTTTTGAACAGGGAGAAGTCGTTATTTCATTGCTAGAGCCTGATACTCCAACCAGTTCGCACCACACTACCCCACTACAAGTGCTCTTCAGAACCCTCTGACATCAGATCATCATTCTTAAGACATTTTTCAGACATTTCTTGTTAAAAATTATGCTTCAACCAATTGATTCTTATTTTTCGCAAGCCAAGCCATTCATGATGCTCCACAAACACTTCACACGGTCATGGGATTACACGCCCCGTCTACTGTGGGAAAATTTTGACTATGGATATACAAGCATTTAAGGATTTAAGTAATTATCTTCAATATTTTAATATTTACTTCATATATTTAATATTTTCTAGGGCATATGGCCCGAGGTTTGAGAATTTTAAGATATTATTTTCCATATTTTATTATTTTTACATATTTTTCACTATTTTTCTGGGGCTTGATAGATCCAGAATATGAAAAAATTCAGCCTCGAGTGAGGCGTGTGACTTAGGTTATTTTTATAGTGTTGTGTCGTAGTTTTTCGTATCACTGTTACTTTCGTTGATGCTTCAGAGTTCATTTGGAAGCTTTCTCGTTTGAATCGTGTGACTCAGGATGCATTTATAGTGTTGTGTCGCGCTTTATCTTATAAGTGTTACCTCTCTTGATTTTTCAAATCGCATTATTTTACATGAAATGTATTTTTCATGAAACGTATGAAACGTATGACTCAAGATATTTTTATAGTCCTGTGTCATGGTTTATTGTGTCCGTGCTACCTCTGTTGATGTTCCAAATTGCACATTGAAAGTTTTTCCCATCTGAAACATGTGATTCAAGATATTTTTTGTAGTTTTTTTGTCGTTGTTTATCTTGATTTTGTTACATCTGTTGGTGTTGCAAAGTTCATTTTTCAAAAATACAGTGTTTAATTTAGATTCATGAGCTTATTTTCGCTGGGAAGAGTTGATTATGTCCTAGGGAGATTATGAAGGGTTGTACAACGTGCATTCTGGATGTGGAGGTGTGTAATGCATTGATTATGTGAATTGACATGGTGTATCACGTAGGGATGGGCTGGAAAAACTTGAATAATCAGATTGAGGCCTCATTTTTAACAAAAAATATGTAAAAAAATGACTTAGGGATGATAAATGGGTTATCAGAGGGTGCCCCAGAGCAGTAATAGTGTGGCACTGTGGTGTGAATTGCTTGGAGTAACACGTTCTAGCAATGAAATGTCGAGTTTCCGCTGTTCAAAAATAAAATAAAAAAAGTTTAGATTCATGAGCTTATTTTTGGTGGTAAAAGTTGAAGATGTCCTAGAGGGGGGAGTGAGTGGGTGATTCCACGTGGATGCCGGAAGGGACAGGCACGTAAGGCTGTGATGGTGTGGAGTTTTGTGTGAAGCGTCATGAGTGGCTTGGCTTCCGAAAACTTAAATCACCAGATTAAAGCATAATTTTTAACAAGAAATGTCTGAAAAATGTCTGAGGAATGATGAAGAGGGTTTCATATGGTGCCGCAGAGCAGCAATAGTTCGATAATGTGGCATTAATTGCCATTGGGGCATAATGTATAGGGTGGATTGCTATAACATTAATCAAAGGGTTTAGAAGCATATTTTTATTACGAAAATATCTGTAAATGCCATTGGAATAATGAGAGTGCCAGAGGGTACCGTATACCATTCATAGTTTGCCAGGGTGATATGCATTGCCTTGGACTACCACACTCTAGAGCTTAAAGATAAGGGGGGTGTTAAAAGAATTTTTTCGGGAGAGGAGGACTAAAATCTAGCATCCCAGTCAAAGAAACGATGCAGTTTCGTTAAAAAGCTCTTAATATGGCTTAAATTTAGCTCTGATATCAATTCCGCCCTATGGAAATGATGGCTAGGGGAGGGCGGGGGGCATCTTGTCACGATGGTGTGGAATATTCATAGTCTTAGCTCAAAGAAAACGGCGTATTATCCTTAAAGGCTCTTAATATGGCTTAAATTTAACTCTAATACCAACGCTCCCTCTGGAAAGGAATGCTAGTGGTAGGGTGGGGCGTATTGTCACGATGGTGTGAAATCAAAGAAATGACGCATTTTCGTTAAAAAGTTCTTAATATTGGCTTAAATTTGCATTTAATATCAGCCATATCCCCTGGTATTGGATGATAGGACTCCCGACAGTCTATAATACACGGTTTTTCTTGCATACATTACGATAATGCTTTTTCACCTAATATTTTTGGTACATTGTGTTTTTAAGTGTTTTTTATTGTTTAAATATTGTTATAAGTTTATTTGAAATAATAAATTTCTTATTTGCAGTGTCAGTGTTTTCAAAATTTACTGTTTAGCACGACTAAGGTGCTTAAATAATTTAGCACCTCTTCCATCTTTATTTCTAGAAATAAATTTAGAGCAATTTTCTCTGAAAGTGAATATTCCCCGTCTTCGTGCCAATTGTCGCAGGTCCACGGAAAAACAAGGGTTACGATCGGAATCCTGTCAGGTGTGTCATAGAATTGACAGAGTTTGTCTTGCGACGTCCCAAAATACTGGGAATAGCTGAAAATACTGGAAAATACTGGAAATAGCTGGCCAGTTCTGATGGCTGAATCACTCTCCCATTGGAAAGAAATTGACCTTTCAAGTCCCAGCAAGGACAAAGAACTAAAAGAAAAAATTAAAGAAAAAGGAAGAATAAAAAAAATGCTTTGAACATTTCGGGTGAAAACTAAAATCTCAAAAAAGGTATTATGCGACAGTGATGCACGCCGCTATTACATAAAAGTGTGTGCTTACCTTACATAAAGTGTGCGTTGTCATTCAGCTACGTGACAGTGATGGCTGCACAATCATTACGTGACATCACATAAGTTGTATGTTGTGGTTAAGTTACAAGAGGGGGTTCCCCCAAGCTCCTGACGCAAGGTTACATAAAATTATGTCAAGCATATTACACGTGACCGTTTGAAAGGGGGTGTGTCGTGTGATGTCATTGAAGTCTTGCCAACTGTTTTCCCTTTAGTAGGAGCGGTGACCGCATTGCAGAGGTGTGACAGCTTGAGGCCCTGGTATCTGACCCTTTAAAATCCCATGTCAATTTCCTATTATTACTAATTGGATATTATCCAGACCACAATCAAATTAATCATATGCATACACTTGAAATTCTGGTAAGCCTGCCAGGGGTAGTAATCTTGCAAACTGGAAACAGGGCTGCGTTTAAAATCTAATGTTAATTTTCTAATGGCTGTCTTTAAAATCCCATGTTAATATCCCTATGGATGTCTTTAAAATCCTATGTTAACTTCCCTATTATTGCTACTTGCCTGTTACCCCGACCAAAATCCAAATAAACAAAATGAAAATCCTGAGAATCTTTTCAGGGCATTTCGTGATGTCACAGGGCTGCGCTTGAAACTACGAATAGGGCTGCGCTTGAACCTTAAATGCCTATACTACTCTTGAATATATAATACACAAACAAATGACGAAAAAATGGCCAGGATGCAAAAGGCTATAGAGGTCAATGGGAACATTTCTGTTTGTGTTTCTTTTGTATAAGATAAGTTTTTTTATGAACATTTCATTGGAAGCCTGTTTCCTTGTGTGTGATTCTTTGGGCATGATCTTCAGTAGAATCTCTAGTATACTAATATATAATTTTTTAGTATATGAGTATTCATATGATTTAATGATATATGATTCTGGAGCTTATAGAGAAAGTGACGGGCGGGGTAGACCATTTCGAATATATCAGGAACTTTGAGGCGAAGCCTTCTCCAGAACATCAGTTTTTACGACTGTTCTCTTGCTACATATTTATTGTTTTCCTCCCTAAATGTGTAACTCCAGCAAAATATATGCTAGTGTACGTGCTTATTGCGTGTTGGATGGATTTGAGTAGAAATGCTTCTTTACATAAAAGGATAACAAGATGACAGCCAATCAGAGGACTAGAATTTGTGTACGAACAAGATTACATGCCTCTTTCTAGGCCAATCACCGGTTAGAAATACTGGGATAACAAAGTGACATCAGAGCAAACTTCTGGAAAATTCATTAGAATGGATTTGCGTAATTTCTGTTATATCACAATCCCACCTTGAGACTTTGTTTATAACGATCGCGCTTCGAGGCTAGAATAACAGTTCATCTCAAAGCATTATGGAGCAAACATCAGATACAATGGATTTTTTAGATGTTATTGCAACGCAAATTTATAACGTAAGTTATGTTTATAAATAGTTAATTGAGATATTTGCATAGTAAATTTTTACCAAATCACATTATTGACATACAATTCCCTTTTTATGCTCTTTCCATATAAAATCACTTATTTGTCGGAAATGAATTTTAGCCCCCCACCCCAATATATTCAAATTCAGGGTATATATTTACACATTAAAGGGGGGTGGGTTTGCATGAAGTCTATGTTAAATGCAAACCGGGTAGCATTTTTTTTATTTGATCGTATTTATTTTCTACTAGGCAAGCTTTTGAAACTATCATTTGATATAAATTTTGGCCTATAAGCTGTGCTAGCAACCTTTATTCTGTATAATTATAGTGGGAATGTGCTTTCATGCATATAAATCTAAATACCCCCTGTTTCTAGAGCTTATAACATTTTGACAGTTATGGGTCTATAGTCTACATAGCTATCTAAATTTGACAATTTACCCCCCCCCCCCTCATAATTCCGTGTTTTAGCCTTTTATGTTTTTTCATTAGGCCTGTTTTTTAGATGCATAATTTCTAAAATATTTACAACATTTTTTCCTACATTATGGCTTTTTTTGTGTCATTCTGTTCTATAAGTTTTTCTGAAGGAAACACGATACAATGTATTATATGACACATGAAAGAATTCAAGTTCGGCTATCGTGAAATAAAATAGGATGAAAATATAATAGTTAAGAAACGAATTTGGTCTATACATTTGCACATTAGGGGGTGGGAGATGAAGGGGGGGGGATATAAGAATTAGCAAATTTTAGCTAGTTTCAAAGATATTATTCCCTCAAAAGTTGTAAAAAGGATTTTTTTTTAAAGAAACTATAATTTAATTTCTTATTAAGGATAATCTTGAAGAATGTAACCCTCCTGCCATCAAAAGGGCCGAAATCAGGAATGAGAACCAATTACTTCCTACAGTAATTCACTACATTTGCTCTTCGAGGCCCCATACGCAAGGAGAGAACGCAAAGGGTCATATGCAAGAAGGTGAAATGGCTAACGACATGACATTCAAACAAAAGCAAATGTAAGTTTAAAATTTTAGCGATATTTTCACTAAAGATTTTTTCTCCCGAAAGGAAATACATCTTGATTGGTTCTAACACATTTCCTTATTCTAATATCCTGTTTGAGGTCACGTATTATGACTGTGTAAATCAGACAATGTAATATTTTAATAATAAGGTAAGAGACAATAATTAAACAGGCTGTCCTTTATTTCAGAAATGACTTGGTCTAATGTCTATATCCTTAATCGTAAACAAGCGCGTCTAGTGCGAGATAATAATTTTTTTGTTGGAAATGAATTTTATCCCCCCCAATATATTCAAATTCGGGGTATATATTTACACATTAGAGGGAGATAGGGTTGCATGAAGTCTATGTTAAGTGTAAACCGGCTAGCATTTTTTTTATCTGATCGCATTTATTTTCCACTAGGCTAGCTTTTGAAACTATCATTTGATATAAATTTAGGCATATAAGCTGTGTTAGCGAGCTTTTTTTCTATCTAATTTTAAGCTTATATGCTAGCTTCTTTTTTGTCTCGGAAAACATTTAGGAATAAGATTTTCAATTCTGTAACATTCTAAAAATTTTTATTGATTGATAATATTATTTCCTAATTCTAATATCCTGTTTGAGGTCAAGTCTTATGACCCTTTAAATCGGAGAATATAATATTTTAATAATACGATGAGAGATGATAATTAAACAGGCTGTCTTTTATCTCAGAACTGTCATGGTCTGGTTTCTGCGTCCTTAACCGTAAACATGAGTGTGTGTAATGTGATTAGATTACAGTCCATAGTTTCAAAAGAAAACATATGAGTCATGACTTTAACTGACATTGGAAGAAAATAAACATAATTTAAAACGACGTTAAAAAGTCAGTAGTTCAATTTTGCTTGAGACTTACAAAAATTTTCATCTTTTTTGGTCGTTCAGGTAATTAAGATTCTTAGAAAATTGTTTCCGTTCTGATGCAGAAATGGTGCTTTTCGAGTATTTATATTCAATGATTGTTATTTTATGAAACCTTGATATATACGCAGTTTTACTTTATTGCCATAATGAAAATAGGAAGACGCCCTTTTGCAATAGTTGGAAAGAACATGGGCGCAATTTAAGCATTTTGTTTTGGGAGCAGTAGGGGGATGAGGAGAAGGGAGGGACATTGTTTATAGCCTGGGATTGAAATATCTCTTTTACACTTTTCATTCAGCCATTCGACCTTGAGATAGTAAACAAATTAGGGAATCAATATATGCTGATTAAGCTATCGCTTTGCAAATACATTAGTAGCTGTGATTGAAAGGCCTTGTTACCTCTCATAACCGTCAATGTGTAAACAAAGGACTATTGACTCCTTTACTTTTAATCCAATTTTGACCTTTTTAAAATAAAAATGGGGTGTTTTATATACGTTAAAATTAAGTGGCCTTTTTCTTATATAGGTTAGAAAACTTTCATCACTACCTTCACCCCCACCTGAATAAACAAGTCACGTATCATATGATCGCATTAATTAAAGGATTCAAATTGAAGCACCAGAGCAATTTCGTGACAATGTTGAAACGCCATCTCATACCAGTGAAGGATACGGTAAATTTTTACAGGAGTGTTATGATGGTAGTGATAATTTAGATGGTACACCTGCTAACATTATTAACGACACGGAATAGACGGATAATTTATTGTGACAATATTTCAATGTTGATAATAATTCTTTAGATGTAGACAACAGCACAGTTGAACAAAGCAACGCAGTTAGTTCAGAGGGGGATCTACCGTGGCTGAGCCCAAATACCCTGCAAATTATTGACAATTTTACTCGTGAGTTAAATGAGAATCCTTCCCCCTCAGATTTAGTGAATATAGCTCCGGTTCAATCGAATTTAATTGAGCAAGAAAATGAATTCTATTGGATTGATTCGCATAGCCCCAACGCACTAGAGGCTATGTTAAGCGAACTGGGAGATTTCACTCCACACACCAGCCCATTTGTTGAACAAAGTGGGGGAGGAGGTTTAGACAATGATATACAAGGGGGAGGGGGTTAGGTATTGGTATACAATTCTCACCGCTACCGGAATTTCCGGAAACAAATTCAATTCTGAATACAACAGACGTTTTCACTCCGAAATTTGGCGATCTTTTTAATGCACTAATGGCAGGGACAATTACAAACGATCCCTTCGATATTATTCATGAATACACAGAGAAAATTCGTGTACTTCTAGAAAACCGAATTCAGCTGTGGGAGGGACGCGACAGCATCAAGCCCTAAATTGTATTAAAAAAATTTCATTTGAATGAAAGTCATGGTGAGGTCTATGATCATTATGTTCATACCGAAATGTTGGTGTGACTCCTTTTGGAAAATTATGAGAACGTCTTTATGCAATGGGTTGACAATACTGTCTCACATCTCGACAATTATAATGAGAATGGTAGTGGTTCAGTAGTTGTATTTGTTGAAAATTTAAGTGTAACCATATGTAAATTAAAAAAAAAAAAATTATTTCAAGATGAGGGATTTGGTGGGGGGAGGTCTATAGTTTTAAAATATAATCCTGATGTAGAAGGATGCAAGGGCGTTTGACGAATCTGTTTTGAAACAGGCCAAAAATGTTTCATGTATGCATTTCCCATATCGGCTTTCCGACCTTCACAAGATGAAGCTAGAAAGAAAAATTTGGACCACTGGGCCGTGTATGGAAAAGAAGGGTCTGATTTTCCCCAGTAGATTTCTCTTTTTTAAAAGAAAAATTTCCTGTAACACTCAGGGGAATAGATATTTTTGAACGGGCCAAAGCAAATTTAAATATCCGTGTTACAGTGCTACAGTACGAAACGGAATTTTAAGGGGGTGTGCGTTCTCATAAAAAGGGAGTAATATTTCCAGTAAGACCTCCATTTATTGAATCTGTGAAACACTGGGTATGGTTGTTGTATACACCACCTAGTGAACCTAATTTAGTTAGCCATTTCAACCCAATTACTGATATTAGTAGAGTTCTTGGGGAGGGAAAAACACACGGGTTGAGATACTACTGCCCAATGTATTTGTCTAGAGTTTGGACCGAATTAAATCTACAAAATCACACGAAACACTGCAGAAGAAACGGCTATCAATCGGTGGAGATAGTTTCCGGTGATCGGACAATTTTACGATTTAGAAATTTTCAGAATACACATGTGCAAAGTGATAAAATAAGTTTAGATTGTGAGACCAAACTTATGGATGTGAACGACCCACAATTTCCAAATCGTATCAAAGAACATCAAGCTATTGCAGTTTCTTATACCCACGCAAAATGAGACAGCAGTAACACTATGCGTCTCTTAGAAATAGTTGAGACGTCGGACGTGAATGATTTCATGATTAAAGCATTGACTAAATTAATTGTCACATCGAATGGGGCTATCTCCCGTTTGAGAAACACACACTACCCAATGATAGTATCAGCAGAGGAACGCCTGGTCATTAAAAATACGAAAATATGTTGGGTATATAAGGGGGAATTCGGATAGGGCACTAAGGGGAAAGGGACTAGGGGAAAAAAGACTAAGGGGGGAGGGAAGAGGAAAGTCAGAGATCGCGATCACTTGTGGCAGGAAATGTCCTCAGGGGGTAGTAATTTTCGTGGCGTAGCACATCAATCGTGCAATGTGAATTTAAGCCAACAGTTTTTTATACCAGTTTTCATTCACAATTCAAATTACGATTTGAAATTTATTTTACCGGCTTGGGTAAATAACTCATTTACCTACAATATTTTCCCCAAATCTGCTGAGAAGTTGTTGTTTTTAGAGTTCAAATGCCAGGTAGTGGATAATGCGCATACGTATTGGAATAAAATCTGTTTTTTAGATCCATATAGTTTTTTCCCCCAGGCTCTGAGTCATTTAATTCAAGTGCAGAAAAGTGACAATTTTGATAGTTTCCCTCTGCTCGAACAGCGCTTTCCAGACAATGAAATATATGACTTACTGACTTGTAAAGGCATATATTCGTATGACTATTACAGCTCTGGTGCAAGGTTAAGTGAGAAGAAACTCTCTCCCATTGAAACATTATATGATTCACTTACAAAGAGTGAATGCACTGTCAAGGACTATAAATTTGCCAAAAGGGTATGGGCTAAGGGTGGTTGTAAAAATGGTTGGGGTTATTGTAGAATGTATTTGGCAAGCGATGTGCTAACTCTTTTGGACATTGTCTGCAAGAACACAGACAAAATTTATCCGGAATTCGGGCTAGACATTGGCTATTATTTTTCAACACCGCACCTCGTCATGGACTTAATTCTAAAAATCAGTAGGGAGGAAATAGGTTTGATCACCGACGTGGATCAACAGAAAGATCTGTGAGGGGTATATGTTTTTCACGGGGATCGCGTCCTAACAACGGATCCAAGTGGGCAGAACTCTGTGATGGTGTAAAGCCCAATGCTATTTTTCTTGACATGAACTCACTCTACCCCTTGGCGATGTCTCACTATAGTTTACTATGTTGCAATTACAAATAGCTTGAAAATCCTTGTGCCATAGATTTCCCCAACATTCACACAGTCGAGGAAAATGGTCCGGTCCCCAAGGATGGTTTTTTGAAATTGACGGTCACATACCATTGGAACTCCACGACACTATAAAAAATTTTGTTTTTCCTTGTGTAAATAGACCGGTGACCAAGGAGTCTTTGAGCCCATTCAATTAGTCTTTGGTCGAGGATATGGGCATGCATTGGACCCCTTCCAAGCAGAAACTAATTGTAGATTCGGACCCTAACAGAATATTGCTGTTCACCACGTTCTATTGCGGTGGATAGTGACCAATGGTTTCAGGGTCACAAAGATACACAGAGCCCTGCAATTTGATCAGAAACCCTACTTGAAAACGTTTATTGACGCTTTTGTTAGTAAACGTTCAAAGGCAAAGAGTAAAGTTCAAAAAGAAAAGTATAAACTCATTTTAAATCCAGCTTTTGGAAGAATGTGTGAAAGCGTACGAAAGAGATCGCTTTGCGACGTTGTAACCTGTCCCAGGGAATGTGCACGAATTGTCGCTGACCCAAGTTTTACAAAATTCAAGAACATAGACCCGAATATGGTTCTGCTACACAGAAAAAAGAGAAATGTTGTTCTGAATAATAATATCGCCAGGGGGAGTTCAGCACTTGCAATTTCCAAGAAACTCATGTTGTCGTTTTTTACAACGTGTTTAAGGCACAATGGCCAAGGGAGGGGGAGGTTCAAGTTTACCATGGGGACACCGATTCTCTGTTGTTAAAAGTTAAAACCGAGAATTCATTGGAGGATTGGGAAAATGGTGTGCACATTGGCCCGTCGATGCATTACACAAATTGGAATGAGAACATCTATCCCGAGTTGGTGAAACGCCAGGCCCCAAATCAATTATTAATGTTAAAGTCGGAGACGCGGAGCGATTTAATATCCAATTGGGTGTTCCCTGGTCCTCAAGTATACTGTGTAGAAACACACGGTAAGGATGTAAAAAAAGCCTACAAAGGGGGGCATACACATTTTGTAAAAAATAATTTGGACATGAGTGTCTGCAGAAACAGTGTGGACAGTTGTCTAGTGCCAAGAGCAAAAGTACTGGCAATTCGATCTCTACAATATAAGAACTATACTGTTAGAGTGGGAAAAAATGCCATGTCTTGCATATCTGAGAAGGTCTGTGTACTCGAGAATGATGTAAGGGTACTTCCCCATGGCCACTACCGTATTTTAGATCGAGTTGCATGTATGGACTATCGAAACCAACTCGGTCTGGATAAATTAACTTAAATTCAAAAAAAATAGTACTTGATGGGACAACAACAATTTCGCAATATAATCTACATTCCATTGCCATCGTCATCGTCATCATTTAACTTTTACTACAGCTGCTATTTTATACAGAGTTTGCTTCCCACCGCAGCGTCCCGCCATTTCTGGCCCCACCTGTGGCCGCCGGCCTTCGCTCCTGGGTGGTGGGGGGTGGGGGTGGAACATGTGGCTGGCCATCGGCTCCGGCCCGGTCTTCGGCCCAGAAGGGGGGGGGGTCCCTGGGGGGATCTCATCTTTTAAATGTTGTAAATAGTGCTTTTCTCTTAGTCTACAAATATGTTCAACTGTGCTGCTATTGTTGCTGTTCTTGCTGTATTTTAAGTTGTTTTTTGTCAATAAATGAAAAAATATTAAATTTTTGTTCTGTTATTGTTGCTATTGTTGTACAAAAATTGTTGTTAATAAAAGAAAAATATGTTTTGTTGTTGCTATTGAATATGGTACTAGGCAGATCTAGGGGAAAATTATTATTATTTATTCATTAGACAAGTATAGTTTACAATTAGTTGTAGTCCAACTGTTGTCAACAGCAGTACGTATCAATTTAAAATACCATTCAGATCGTTTCTCTGTGGTCCGTCAATGTCGAGAAAAAAGAAAACACTTTTAGCTAAAATAATTAAAAATTGTAATAAAATGTTTTTGGAAAAACCAAAGAAAATTTATTATTGTTATAATATTTGGCAGGAGTCCTATGAACAAATAAAAGCTATTACCACTGCTATATCCATGCCAATACTATTCATGTGAGGACTTGACGTTTTCAATAGCATTGAGCCAAACACATGGCTGATTATTGATGATTTAGCTGAATCCATTGGACAGTTCTCACAGGAAATGCTACAACTGTTTACTGTTCGCTCTCATCATGAACACATTTCTATAACCCTAGTTCTACACAATCTGTTTCATCAGAGCAAGTGTATGAGGACCCTTGCTTTGAACTGCACCATCTATATTATTTACCGAGTTGTTCGGGATTCAAGTTCTCTAATAACTCTCAATAAGCAAGTATATCTCGGTGGCCCAGAATTTCTACTTTCAGCATACAGTCAGGCAACAAATAAGCCCTACGGGTACATTTCGCTAGATCTTAATCAGAATACACCCGAGGATCTGCGTGTCGTCACAGATATTTTCGACAAAGAAATTACTGTATATCTTCCGGTGAACAGTAGAAAAGGTTATTAGTTGCCATCATGACATTGAAGAAACTACTCGAAAATAGACACTTCTTTTCCGTTCTAAGCACTCAGGAAGGCCATACTCAAACATGGTATTGACAAACAATTTATTAATCTAATATCTGAACTTTTTTAAATTTAGCCGAGGGAAATGTAAACTTGTCAGAAGGTATTAGACAACAGACAAAGCAGCATCGTTCCACTGTACGTGTCTTGGCTTGCAAAAACAAAGGAAAAGATTTTAAAAGAGAACATCTCTTTCAAGCGGGCGGTAGCTTTTATACACTTTTACTACCAATAATCGCAGGACTTGTGAACAGTTTTGTGTAGATGGCTAAACCCTATAAATTTACTCCAATAGAACTTGTCCTTTCACCAGTTGAACACTTTGAAGACAATCTAAGCAAATTCATTAATTATGAAAATATTGCCGATGATAAAAAGCTAGTTTTACTTCAAGATGCATTGCGTCGTGTGGACAAACATAGACCTTATCGTGAGAGACCCGTCACCGTCGCTGTCACAGATCCCCACACCCACAGATCCCCACAAACCTATTGCCATTGACCTATCGAGAACAGAGTAAAAGAGTATTAACTTATCTCATGTTGGGAAGTAGTGGTGATGATTATCATCAAGTTCAAGTCGATAGCCCCGAGAAACGAATTATAATTCAGGGAAAAAGATATAATCTACTCAATTTAATTTGTGATATGGTTACAAATCGTAAAGGACTTTTATCATTTGACAATAATCTATACAGCTTTCTAAATACATCAAACTTCCCCAAAAGTCTTATTGACAATAAGCAAATTCTAAAGAAATTAAGGGAATATAGTAAGGTGTTAGTCCTCTAACAACGCCATTTAAAAAAGAAGAAGAAGAATATTTTAAATCAATCCCGGAAAATACTAGCACTCCTAGTAGCAGCAGCAGCAATGATTTGATAACACCAATGATGACGTTTTGACAAAAGCGAAGACGTATTGATATCAACTCACCGTCACAAGCACCGCCCTCCAGTGTGCAAAAAGGTAGTGGGCATGACACAACGTGTTTGCGTTCAAAATGGATGAAGTTTTAAAACATGTCTATGAAAATATTGGTGAAGTGGGAAGTTTAAGTTCCCCCACAACACTTTCTAAAGCTGCCTCTGACGTAGGTGGCAGCACATTAAAAAATGCAAAAGAGTGTCTAGAAAATTAACCGAGTTACACTCTGCATCGGAATCGTAGGCTTCGTGGCAAACAATATCGACAAACTAAAGACTTTTTCCCTCTGTATATAATACAAATAGATCTTTTAACTATAGATGAGATTCATAAACGTCACAATACACCCTACAAATATATTCTAGTGGCCATTATTGTCTTTAGTCGCTATGCATATGCCATTCTATTACGATCAAAGAGAGGTGTTGAAGTTTCTCAAGCTTTAGAAACTATTCTTGAACAAGATTGCTACAGAAAAATTCAAAGTGACCGTGGTAGTGAATTTGTTAATACTCATGTGCAAAAGGTTCTATTGAAATATAATACAAAGCTATATCATAGCCACAGTCCGATAAAGGCTGCATTAGCTGAACGATTGATAAGAACGAGTCGTCTATTAATTTCGAGATATTGCACGCTGAAAAATACACCGGCTTTTATTCATGATTTAGATAAAATCATGCAAATATATAACCAACGACCAAATCGATCACTTTCCAGTGTTAGCCCTCGTGAAGTTCATCGCAGTGAAAATACATTTGACACTTTTCTTAAACAATATGCCAGTGAAAAAACAAATGTGAAAAAAATTCAATGTTCGCGATACTGATCGAATTAATAGAACCACCAATATTTTTGAAAAGGAGAATTATTTATGGAGCACTATACTTTTTAAAGTGTTTAAAATCCTAGACACCGAACCCACGACATATCGGCTGCGAGACACCAAAGATGATGAGATTCTCGGCGGTTTTTATGAATATGAACTGCAAAAAGTTAGAAACACTAGTGAAATATATCAAATTAAAAAGATATTAAAGAGCCGTACTCACAGGGGCAAGAGACAGTTGCTTGATTGTTGGCTAGGATACAACTCTGATTTTGACTCTTTGGTTGCAGTTGAAGACACTAACAATGCCCAATGATTTCTATGTGACATTCACGTCCAATGCCTCCGACCCTCTCTATAATGATTTGAATAAAACAAGTGATTTTTGGACGAAACTCTCTCCCGCTATCAAATTTGACGGCGCGTATGAAGTGGCTCTTGTTGACTGTATTCTCAAAAATACCTATGATATACTGAGAAAAGATCGCAAATATGATATAAAAATTAAACCCTATGATTGGCCTCCACCGCCCGATAGCGAACAGCATAAATTTCAAATGATCAATTTGATGGATTAGACATATGTTGAATTACCATACGAAGAACTCACTTGTATGACTGATTTATGTCGTTCTATCAATAAAAGAGCTTCCGCTCGTAAAAAAGGAGCCTTTTATTTCAACTATTCAAAGGAAGAGGGCAAGATCTACATTAGTTCACCCATTGCTGGTGAAAAGGTTATTCTCAATGATAATCTGAAAGACGTTCTTGGCTTTAAACTCTATATAAATAATTGTAAAAGTACCGGAAACACTAATCTTATTTTTGCTGACTACCCGACAGCCTTCTCCACGGACACTTGTATATTTCTCTATACTTCATTTGTTGAAACATCCAGAGTTGGCAATAGCAATGTCCCCCTCCTACGAGTTCTTGAACGAAAAACCAATCAATATCATATTCATCATTACAATATAAAGCATCTTCAGTATATCCCCTTAAACAGTTCCTATTTGGAACTCTGCCATTTAACACTAAGAACTGAATTAGGTAATCCTCTAGCAATATCAAAAGGTTTGACTGTGATTACATGCCATTTTCGACCCATCGTTATCGGTGTTTAAAACAAAAAAGATGTCTTATAGAAAAGTGGTATTCATTTGTCCTGATATTGACTGCTATGTTAATACTCTTGGCCCGAGACAAATGGGCAACGGAATGGACTATTACAAAGGCCGCTCATGGATGTCTGGCTATGGTCTTGGCAGTTGGTTTGCTAAGCTGTTTCGCTCTGCACTACCTCTGGCTAGAAAATATATTGTACCGGCTGCGACAGGTTTTTCGCCCTTTTCACTGTACGATTGTAACTCTGGCAAGGATTTAAAAAAAAGTGATGCGGACGATCTTAGATCCTGTGCGTGAGCTCTTGGCGAACAACTGAAATCTCAACAAAATTGAAAAGGTCTAAAAAGGTCGAGAAACAGTGCACCACTCATCAGTCTCTACTCAGGTCAGAAACGAAAGACATCACCCTTGTCAAAGAAAAGAAAAAACTTACGACACGTACAATAAACAGAAGAAGAAGCCCCAGGAAGAGAATTGTTAGATCGAAACTGGATTTCTTTTCATAGACTGAACAATGGCATATCTACCGCATAAGGATTCCCAACCTTCAATCACTTCATCTTTAAATCTATTCAATGCAGAAAATGTTGATGTGAGTGTAAAACATGGATACTATGAACAATTTTATCCACAACAACCCCTCTCAGATAATATCCACTTTCAAATTTATTGCAATGAAGACTACCTTAAGGAAATGTCTTCAACATTTATAGATTTACATATGATAGTCAAGAAATCCGACAATGGAATGCCAGTTCGTACTAATAGAATATCCTATGAAAATTGTACATTACATAATTTATTTCGTCAAATCAGTATCTACATAAATGGCACTTTGGTGAGCACAAGCAACAATCTCTCAAATTATACAAGCTATATGCAGTTTATGTTGATGACACCCAAGTTATACAAGGAATTGAGAGGCACCTCCAATGGATATGAATATATTACAGATACTAATAGTACAGATGCATATAAAAATGCTACAACTAGTGAATTACATCCAGTTGGAAAAATATATCACGAGATATTTAATATACCCCAATGGCTACCACCAAATGTTAAAGTGGATATAAAATTGACACTTGCTCCATCCAATTTCATTTTACGAAAGGAACTTCCTGCCAATTCTGATGTAACTCTCTCTCTCTCACCTCGGCAATACTACATATTTGAAAGCAGCAGGTTATGAGTTCTGTTGCTTTGGCTGTGGAAAAACTGAGAGCCAGTGGAAATAATATTAAACTACTTGTTCCTCATACAATCACCAACCAACTTCATATTGCCACAGGCTCACGCACCTTCACCGACTTATCCCTTATCAGTGGCGAAATTCCGTCAAAATTAGCATTGGCATTTGTAAAAAGCGCTAGTGCAATAGGATCGTGGACTGGCTGCCCACATAAATTTGAGATGTTTGGGCTTTCATCTCTTGTCTGCAAAGTAAATGGAATCCCACTCTACAATCTATCTTTTGATAAATCCTATAGGACATTGTATGAGTTGACAATGCAAACCCTACATCATGATTCATAAATGTTTGAAAATGGTATAACCGAAGAAATGTTCGCTAAAACGCATGGTATCATTGTACCCGACCTATCTGGCACTCAAGATATGAGTATAGTACGGACGGGGAGTGTGCGTTTAGAGTGTACATTTGCCGACCAATTACCTGAGAGTATTGCACTAATCTCATTAAATCAATTTGAAACCTATTGGGAAATCACTCCCGAAGGCAGTGTTCTACTAGACCTTGCACCATGAACACCAGTCAAATAATCAAGTTAATTAATATGGATCCCTACATGTCCAAACACAGATCCTATTGTCTACCCTCGGACTTCCTTGGAAAAATTCAAAGTTCAAGCAATACCCTAATCATTGTTAATAGCAGTCCGTTGACTGTGAATACTGGCCATTGGTTGTCCATCTTTCAAACAATGAAGACAATTGAATTTTTTGATCCTCTCGGCCAGCCCTATACATTCTAAATTCCAAAGATCAACAACTATATTGAAAGCTGTGGGAAAACTATTATTTAAAATCGGAAGAGAGTGCAGGATATGACGACTAAAAGTTGCGGTTTTCATGCGCTACTATATTTTATCTTCAGATGTCGCGGCTATACTTACAAGCAGTTTCTCAACATTTACGTAGAAAATCCACGTCTGAACTACTTTATGGTTGAAAATATCCTCTCAGACCTGTATAATATTGATTTTAGTGCCCTACGAGTAAAGTGCTTAAAAAATGTATGTGAATTTGTTTATTAATGAAAAAAATGTATATACAAAACAACAATGTCTTTATTCTACACTTTAGATTTCTTCTTCTTCGGTGTATTAGGCAACTGTCGAGAACCACTAATGCTGGTAGATCATTTAAATTCACTGTATATTGATCTTGATTGACTGAAAAGTCAGGGTCACATTTTCTACAGTACAAGGTAACTTCACTCTTGTCGTATCTCTTTGTATAGTCAATGATACTATTTGCATTCATATAGTTAAATTCACGTGTTTCAATTTGTCTATTTGAAGTAATATCACATACAGTGTTTTCAAGTGGTGAATCACATTCGGTAACTGCCAAAAAAAATCACCATGTTTATAGTCATAATAGGCAGTGTCGTCACAGCGATGATGTAGAGGCCAAATTGTCTTGTTACCCCAACAATTGAATCTTAGACCTGATTATTCCTCCCAAAATAGTTTAAAACCACGACGATACCAACTCGTAGAAATAAACTAAAATCACGTTTAGGGTTCTTTCTAATCATACCGGGATAAGTATTCTCCCACTGATTACATTTGTCATAGTGGCAATTGGAGCATAGTTGCCCTCTAGGGCGAGAGTCACAAATCTCTTCAAGACATGAATTACAACCTTTATTTTGTACTGCCTATCCTCTATGTATTTTACACGGATTTCATATTTTGCACTTGTCATTGTATTCATCAATAATTGTACCAAAAGTAGATATACATAGTGGACATGTATTGAACATTTTTTTGGTTTCTGATGTCAACTCTCTCACAACTAAAAAGAAACTGATTTACCTTCGATAAATTCAGAGGGGGATGGGAGAGGAGTAACTCTGTGACGTTACATAACCTCTTTCGAAGGGAGAGCCATCTACATAGAATCAATGGCAATGTTTTCAAAAGTATATCCACAATATTTTTCTGCTTTGTTTCAATTAATATATCAAGAAATTGAGTAAAAACATTTGAGTCAGGTCATAAAAGCTTCATACAATAGTCCAATGGGGGAGAATCAGTTTTCATTATATTTACATATAATGAAAATCGTCATCTAGAATCAAATGTTTTCCATAATTACAAGATTCGACCTAGTTCTCTTTTTCTCAAATTTATTCATTTTTTAATCCTAACACTCTCACTGCTGACTCTAGACTAACCATGATTCGTTCTACTTCAAGAATATTCGATAACCTAAAAAAAACTAACAAAAAGAAAGGGAACATTTTCGATTTTGAACCAATTTAATTGTGTGTCTATAATTACAACATCAATATATATTACACATATAAAATTATCGATGTAACTTATTTTCCTCTATATGCTTCCCTATTGCGATTAAAGCACTTTGAAGTCTTTTCACATGTGCTATATCAACTTTTGCAGCGAAGCCTAATTGGTCTTCCCATTTAAACTTGCTCAAAGATAACACATATCTTGCATATACTTCATCCTATTTAAGACAAAGCCTTGATCCTTTCGTGATTTTTACCGCAATGTTTGGTGGTCTTGTATCATTGCTGCTGCTACCAACTCCACTATCAACTTCTAATAGAGTAAAAATTCCACTCATTATTGCAAATATATCTCAATGAATAAATAAACGAGCAAAGTCAAACTGTTCTCACTCCTTGAATTTTATTGTCACACTACTATCAACTATACTGAAAATCCTTCCTTATATCTGTTGCGTCACTCCCATTAGTATTTCTAGCTCTGTGATTGGCCTAGAAAGAGGCACTTGATCTTGTACGTACACGAATTCTAGTCCTCTGATTGGCTGTCATCTTGTTATCCTTGTATTTAAAGAAGCATATCTAGTGATTTGATCATCCCTAAGTGACATTTTTGTTTCTATCACTTAATAAGTTGGTGACTATTAATTTTCATATTTAGGTTCTTTTTACTCCCTCTGTAAGGTCAAAAATCAATCCTAAACGGTGAATAACATCGTATGGATTAAGATTGAAGGTTTCCCTCGTTTAGCTTATTCAAAAAAGAATTGTTGAAAAACTTATTTTTTACCTTTTTTCTTTTCTATTCTCCTTTTTCGTGTAAGGCTGATTGGAGTCGAGTAAATTTATTTATTTGATTTAATCTTTTTAGCTGTATGTTTCCATTTATATTTTTTTTTTGGGGGGGGGGGAGGTTTAGTAATGTTATTACTACTACTATCACCTCACTATAGAACCAAACCACCTGAGGACAACACCGCTGCACACGCCCCTCTGCCATCCCAATCTATTTAAAGATTCCTTCTTTGCACCATCCCAAGAAGCTTCAATTTCATTAACAGCTTTATATACAGGTGTTTGGCTTACCGATGGGAGCCCCTCTTAGTCCTTTATTGGCAAACCTTTTCATGGATTTTGTTGAAACGTTCAGAGTTTTATTCAGAGTTTTTATTCGCTATTCAGAGTTTTAGACTTTTTGCTTGTCTCTTGGGTAGATTGATGAATGAATTAGTTTGTATTTGGAAACATGGATTTGAATCACTAATTCTTTTTCTTGAACATTTAAATAGCTTTGAAAAAAACATTAAATTTACAGTTGAGTTTGAAGAAATAATGAGCTTTCATTTATTGACGTTTTGTTCATTAAAATAGATAACCATTTGCTTTTTTCGACATATTGAAAACCTACACACAGGAATAGGTTTCTAAATTTTCACTTGTACCACTCAATTTCAGTTAAAAGAGGAGTTCCAATTTCATTAGTTGACAGGGTTATTAGAATTCGTTCCCAGAAATATCGTGATACAGAATTATTGTATTTGAAACACACTTTATTTTGTAATTGTTATCTGATTAACTTCATAAACAAAATAATAGAAAACAGACACATTAAACATAATAATGCAATAAACAAAATTTCACAGTCATACGAATTGAATTTGACAAAAAGTTCTGTTTCTTTTCCGTATGTACCTGGCGTTGGTGAAAAACTTAAACGGATTTTGCTTAAATGTAATATTGATGCATGCTTTCAGTCAATTAGACCATTAAACAGGTTTCTAAAAAGTTCTAAAAAGGATTTCACCCTTTGGCAGTTTGGGTAGTGATGTGAATAGTATTCCTCGTTCGTATGGAAAGTTTTATATTGGCCTAACTCAACAACAGTTTTTTGAGCAATTTATGGAGCATCGTTACTCAATAGATAAAGCTCTAAAATTTAGCAAACCTCCTGAAACTTTTGTTTTGGCTCTGGCAGAACACATTTTCCATCACCCTGATCATTACGTACAATTCCACGATGTCACAGCCATTTCTAATGATAGAGGGTTTACACAGCGGGTTAGGAAGGCAATTAAAATAAAATATAAAACATATTCTTGTTAATATTTCAATAGATAGAGATAGAGGTAATTTAAATATTGACCCGATAATTAACATTCTCCTTAAAAGTGAACCAATAGTATAAAGTCCTATAAAATCATTGAAGGGACTAGTTTAAATACAAGAACTAAGAGAATTGCATCATTAGTAGCAAGCAATAAGATTATTCCGCAACTTAATAATTAATTTCATATTCATTTTATTTTATCCAGTCGCTCAAGTGTTTTCATTGAAGCAACTCTATTTAGCATCTGTGGCGCTTAGTCACAGTTACGACAATTTTTTTATGTCTTGGTTTTGGACTTTATTTTATTTTAGTTTTTATCTTTCTTTTTAGCGCTGAAGACCCCTTGTTTCATACAGGCCAAATATCCGCGTCACTTTAGTTTTGTCTTTTCCTTCTACTGGCCGTAGTCACATTTGTTTTCATTTCGTGAGATTTCTCTCTCTCTTTGTTTTCTATTCCCTTTAAATTCCCTGTTACAACCCCTTCCCAACCCATTTTGGGGAAGACCTGCTTTTCGTTTAACTCTAGATGGATGGCTGAAAAGGACGATCTTTGGCAATCTGTCACCCTTAATCCACTAAACGTGTCCTAGCCATCTCAAACTTTTCCCAAAATAACCTTAAAAAGCGGGATAGAACCAGACTTTTCGTACAGCTTATTGTTTGAAAAGGGGTACCAAAAAGAGCCACCCAAGACCATCCATAGACAATTCCTCTGGGAAACCTCTAACAAATCTGTCTCTGTCTTCCTAAGCACCCACGTTTTTGACCCATACTTGACGACGTTCATCACTATAGCTTAAAATAAGATAAAGCAGGATTTAATTGCGAAGGCTGCGGACTACAACAGGACAAGGAATACAACTACAAACAAAGGCCGAAGAGCAAAATACAACTTCAACATAATTTAAACCAATAAAAAAACAAAACAAAGGTAACAAATTTGAACCGACGAACAGCAAACATTATAAAATTCAACTCCTAAAAATCTTTAAGAAGTATCCCCTCAATTATAATTTCCTATGTTTAACCCATATACAATCGAACTTACTCAACTCTTTAGTAGCACAAGCGTTCCTCTCAGACATCCCTTTAATTAACTAACATTCACTTCAAGACGCTCATCCAAAGTATTCTTTCCACAACTTAGACAGCTCTTTAAACTCGGGCACGAAACGAAACAAATTCTCGTTCACACATCCACACATCGGATAAAAGTAGGGGCCTGCCACCAGCCTAAACTTTCCCAAAAATTTTCTTCTCTCTCCTAAATCTGAGCTATCCCCCCCTCGCCAGCAAAAAATTCTTCAAATCCCCTCATTCAACTCAAATTTAAAATAGACTTCTCCCCCCCCCTCCCAATAATCTTTAGCTCGAGAGTAAAAGTTCAAAGATATGGATTGGTCCTTTTAAGTTTGCCACTCTTGGATTTCTTGGTCGTTTAGGGCTTACCGTCCTTCCTTTCATAATTACACGCTCTCGTTCATCTGATATTTTCCTGTCTTCCACATTTCTGCCAGGCCAAAAAGGCCCATGATTTTCTTGACCTGGCTTGGCCACAATCAGGTCTACCGTCCTTCAGACTCTCCGATAAGCTGACTTAAGAAGCCGAACAATAGATATTCTAATCATTTTCTCCCGAAATTTCATCATTCTAATCAATCTAGCACTCCTTAAATTTTCTAATCTTGGTTCGTCGACTTGTCTCCCTATTCATCCGAACTTTTTTTTAACTGTGAAAATCTCCTGGGTCTCAGATATTCTACTTTTAACATCTCCGACTACATCCATCCTCTTTACTAATAATACTACCTGGTAAGTAAGGCTATCCACATGATAAATCTTCTGGTTACCCAATATCAACTCCTCGCCTTCATTTATTCCTGGTATAAGAGATTTGTGCTTATTAGTATTCATTTTAAAACTTATTCTTGAACTTTGAACTATACAAACCTAATAAAAACTCATTCATTTTCCTACCCATCAAAAATTTTGAGCCTGAGAAAATTTACCTGATTTTTAAAAAGGGGGAAACACCTATCCGATCGAAATTTTAAGATAGCCATTTGATTCAGCATAGTTGAAGGCTTCAATAATTGTGCCTCTGGGGATGATATTACCCCCACAGCTTCTGGAGAAAGTAATATAAGCTATTCAATTGTCCATTGCTTTACATATAGTATTTCGAATTGAAAAATGTACGGAAAATAATTTCGGGGAAATTTTCTGCAGGGCGAATTTCCCAAGGGGAGACTTTTTCATGGGGAAAAAAGGTTCTTGGGAGAGTTTTCCAGCCAAAATTTTACACGAGGGGAGAGGAAAAGGGCTGTAAGTTATACAATTTACCCTTTTTTTACATGCAATGTTTGTTATTAGGGAATAAACGGAAAGTTTTTGAACGGTAGCTTCCAATGGGTGGGGGGTATTTTTCTGGGAGAATTCTCCGTAGAAATGGGGGGGGGGGTTCCCAGCATAATTTGAAAAATGATGAAAAATCAAATAAACGGTAATAAAAGAATAGAAAATAAAAATAATAAAATTTCCAAGGCGGGATTTAAGTAGTGGGTGAATTTTCCATGGGAGAACTTTGAGCGAGAGGAATATTTCGTGGTAGAGGGAATTTATTTTACAGAGAGGGAAGTTGTATTTCCCAAAATAATTTGACAAACGGTTGGACATTAAAGAAGGAAAAAGATTCAGCTGAAAGTAAGGAGCAGCATTAAAACTTAAAAAAAAAACAGAAATTATTCTGTATATGCCCCTTCCTCGACCCTTGCTGTTTGTTCTAAAGATCGACTATTTGGCCCAATGCCTTTAAGAACGACTTCTGATATACAAGGGCTGTTTAATTGGAATAAGGATCTTTTTTAAAGTATTAAAAAATTTGGAGCAACAAGTGATAATATGAGGAGGGGGCAATCGCTTCCTTTTTTAAAGCAGCTTTTCGCGAAAGCCAAAAAACAATTAGCACAAAAATGCTGACCGAATAGGAAAACAAAAAAAGGCTATTATTATTAGCGATCCTTAGTTGTATTTTTGGTGTTTATCTAATAATACCAGTTGTTTTATAATTTTCATATTAATTCATATTAATAATTTTCATATGTTTTCATCCAGGCAGAAAATGGTGGATCATTTTTCCGGTTGGGAAATATTAGTTGGATAGCTTTGGCGTGCCTAGCCTGTGTCCGTGGTAACGAAGCAACATCAGAACGAAAACTATTGCTGAAGACTTTTCGACCATTGACAATTCTACCTGCTGTTTTTCTTCTGAGTTTATTCTTTTTCTACTGTTTTCCGAATACTGATCGGTATGTAGTCACTGAAATTCAACATGTAACAGCGTGAAACATAAATCCAAACATCGTGCCGTTTCCTTTTATTATCTCCTTGTATTAGGAATTGTAAATGAAGGGGATATTTTGCTTGTTTATAGTTAATTTAGATGACTTTTAGCTACATTTTAGTATATATATCGTAAGGAAAGAATCTGAGGAATTTGAGCAAAATTTTTAATCATGTCTTTTTTTTTGTTTTGTTTTTTTATCATTCGCAGAGACAGACTTTTATTAGATTTTTTTCGGTTTATAATTGAGATTAGGTGGTGGCCTACAGGAAAATAGAGGCCTTTAGTGGTGATGAAATTACTTTTCAACTTAGATTGATAAACTAGAGAAATGTGCCACAGCTAAAATTAGAATTGACATCATCATAGCTCGATCAGTGAAAGTTTCTGAGGGCACCAAAATCTTAACAGGCAGGAGCTCTTGACGTTTGAAATAAGTTTTAAATGTAGCTTGCACTTACCGATATATTAATGCTATCCCACTGCGTAAAAAAAAAAAAAAAAAAAAAAAAAAAAAAAAAAAAAAAAAAAAAAAAAAAAAAAAAAAAAAACAAAGGCTTGAACAGATTTTCTCTAAATATGGATTAATGTTAACCAAATAATAGCAAACTATCCAGTTTCGCTTAGAGTAATTACCTTATAAAGGTGAAAAATTACTACTCCCTGTTATTACTGCTATGATGCCGCCAGTGCTGGGCAGCTACCAATGTTTCTATTGCCATAAATGCTGCCAATCTTACTGCTACTACTATTGTTAATTAATATACCATGGGTTCTGCTGTCACTACTGACAATGATGGTAAAACTGCTCTAGCCGGTGTTGTTACTACTATTATTGCTACTGCTGCTATTAAGATTACTTATTATGTGAATATTACTGCTAATTCTATTGATAGGATTGTTGCAACTTTCACTACTGCTATTGTTAGTGGTACTACTAATACTAGGCTACCAATTCCTCTAATGCCAATAAAAGTTGTACAGTAGTCCTGCTGCTACTATTTAGAATATGCTATTGTTTTTAATTTTTGTTATAATAATATCTAATGGCCTTAATCTAGCTTAATCTTTAGGATTCAAGTTTTTTATAATTTCAATGACTATTTATTGAAACTTCTATTTTCTATACTCTTTGTCTGGCAAAAGTACGGACATGTAGCTTTGACTTTGCCAAGAGATATGACAAATCCACAAATTCATGAAAAAAGGGAGAGTAAGGAATTTTAATTTTATTGTCAATGACGACTAAAAAGGTGCCTTCTAAAATCTAGAGGGGAAAAAAACACCTTGGCCCCCTCTAATGTCAAAACCCTTAGAGATATGAGTTCTCTTTTAAGCCACTTAGAATGATATAATAAGACTGATATCAACTTCTTATCTTTTTCTTTCTCTAGTTGCTTTTATTTCACTTGTCTTTCTGTAACAGCCTTTTTTTCTGGCAGTATTCTAATATTGAGTAGCTCAATATGAATGTTGTTTTAATTAGCTGAGAGTGATAACCTCGCTTGCCCTTTCAAGCTTATTGCCTTTCTTGGCAGGCGAAAGGCGAATAGTGTTTGTTTTCTTTTTTAATAAACGTATATCTCGTATCTCTCATCTCATATAATCTGGCAATTTTTTTTTTTGTACACAGTTCAAGATATTGCCAAGTTACATGTAGATGCATATTTCATATATAGATACTTATTCTTTTACCTTAATGAAAATTATTAACTTATAGAAATGCTTGAAAAAATTAGAAGGGTCTGGTCTCTTCAGACCATGAAAAAAAAATCTTCAGACCCTTTTTATGATAAAAAAAATATTTGTCTGATGATAATTAACATCTATCATGAACTAATTTACGTTGAAACTAGTTACTTCTCTACTCAAATTGTTATTACTCACCGAATTTTTGCATGCAAAAGGTCAATCAGTAGAATCTAAAAAATAGTGCCTAAAAACTCCTAATTTTCTTTCAGCAAAATGTCTTCGCCAATCTATCTATTCAGCAACACTGGACCTCGTTTTGCAGTTCTTCCATATGCTTTGTGCGCTATTATTCTATTAGCATTTGCTGCGACTGATTTCTCTGTTGCAGCTATACATCAACTCGAATATTTGATAAAAGACGGGCTGCTAATTAACTTTCCAGTGACTGGTAACTTTGTTAAAGGATATGGCATCAGTGTTGTAATTGTAAGCTGTTTCGCAAGTATTTCTTGTTTGATTTTACCAGTAATAGTAATTATTAATGCCTCGTGTTTGCTCTCAGGACTACTAACAATATTCTTGTGCAATTTGGTGCTGTATTCCGAAATCACTCCGAAACAAATAGAGAAACCGCTAATACCAAACCTTAATATTGCTGGAAGATATACGAGGCTTGAGACTGAAGGAAACGATGATCGACGTAATTTTGACTTAGAATACGCCAATAATAAACAATATGACCAAGATTTAGAAAAAACAAAAACAGGGACAAATGACTTGAAACAAGCAGGTTTGCGTAACGGCGATCTTGATAGTGTTGGAGCCTTTGACAGCTCCATCGATCAGAAATTATGGGCCTGCCAGGCAGAAAAATCAATTAATGATCGTAAACTTTCGAATCAAAAACAATCCATAGCCATTTTACTTGGCATTAATGTTGGATCGATTATTCTTGGAATAGCTGTGCAGCTTATGTTTGACGAGAATGTGTTCTATTTTTTTCTCTTGATCGTTCCTGGTTGTGCCTTCCTTTTCGTTCCGATTATCTTTGCACTGTTGAAACCTAAGAAAAGGGCACTAGAGTGCTTTGATCCTATCGCCAGGTTGGACTCACAGGGAAGCAGAAGTTCGTTGAATAACCAATTTGTCATTATTCTTTCAGCAATTACAATTAGTCTTTATTGGATATTAGCAGCGACTTTGGCAGTTAGCTGTTGGCTGCTAGTTATGCCTCCGTTCCTTGTCGGTAAGATTGATTTTTACTATTGAGCTCTAAAAAGTATAACGCTGATGCGGTTTCGAGCACAATAAAATATTTAGAACAAGCGGAACATCATAATGTTTACCTCACGTAAATGTTTACGTCACGCCTTGAATAGTTCCATTATTCTTTAAACCATATATGTAAATATATCGTTCCATAGAGGCCTGCTTCAGGCTGCTTTATAATGTTTTGTGTCCCCAACACTTACAGCAGGATGCCAAATAACGCAAAATAAACTACAAATAATGGTGCACAAGCTTTAGATCGTGAATAAAGGTGTTCAGTGTATTGTGAAACATGCAAGAATTACAGTTAATGTTACATTGTTACTTAATTTTAACGTTCTAACCAACACAAGTGGATATTCTTGATTTCTTTTTTTTTTTTTTTATAATTGAATAATTAGATATTCTAGCAGGAATGTGGTTTTTCATAGTCGCTACTGATCTTGCGTTTTCACTCAAGGGTAAAAGAAAGAGAATAAACCATAGTAGTTTTTAAAAGGAACCATTTTTAGGTTAGAACACTTAGAGTATTAGACTATTCCAAATGAGTTTAATCTTTCATATACGTCGTTTAAGCAGTTTTTCGCTGGTATATAGACAAAATATTTTCGAATAAATTACTGAAAATTTGCGTTAATCCTCTGGATCTTTTTTCCTAAATTCTTTACGCATTAGATGGCTGCTGGTACTAAGAATTTTGGTTCACCATCTTTGTACAAGAATTTTAAGTACTAAGTTTTTAATTTTAATCTTTCGGCTAATGGACGACTATTCTTAATCAGGGGGGGGGTGAATTCATTCAACCCCCTTTTTTAAAGCTAGGAATCTATTGGGTGTAAGACTTGAATCTTAAACAAATTACTTTTCTATTCTCTTGGTTTTTATATTATTTTAAGAAAATTTCTAGCTTGAATAATTTAACTGCAAAACGAATGAAAACAATAACACAAAGGATAAGCTATGTGCACTTGATTTTATAACAATTGTTTCAATGTAATGATATGCACTTTTTCCTTTTCACTGAAAAATAAAGTTAGGTACTTTAAATGTTTACAGAATAAATTCTGAAGCATCAGAATGCAAATGGTTCGTAAGAAAAAAAAAACACACAATTAGAATACTGTAAATGTGTGTTTTGATAAAAAGTGTACGAGGTGCGAAGATCCTAAAACCACCTATTTAAACCTAAGTAACGTTCGTGATCGCTCAAATACTAAGTTGACGATCCTAGAGAATGAAGAGGGAAAACATCAAGATATAGAAAAGGAGTGTAAGGAGGCTTAGCCGTCCTTAAGCCACCTCTTACGAAGGAAAAACGATTCTTATGCATAGAGTGTGTGGGTGTGTTTTTAGCAGTGAAAAACCCCGTTCAGAATATGAGATTATAACCTGGTCTGGAAACATATTGAAATCCGTTTATAAACTTATTCCATAAAACTCTTTATTTAAAAGGGAAAATGCAACAACAAAGATCGAAGACATTTGGTAGAAAAAACATCCGTTCAATAGAACTCTCACTAAATATCTAAGAAAAGGAAGTCCCGAGTATACGCCATCCCTTGAGATTTGAATATAGATGTGGTGAATGTTCATATTATACCAATTCAAAAAGAAAATATGATTTCGATATTACTTCTCTACTTAAAATAATGTAAAAGTCATTAAGTAAATGATCTTAGGCAGCGCGATAGCGCTGCCTATGTAAAGAACCATGTGGGCACAATGTATTCTTTCTTCTTCTCCATACCCGTTCACTTCTTATCGAAGGAGTTGTCGTAGAAACTTCGAAAAGAGCTCATTCGATTGGAAATTGGAGTGGGTAGTGCCCTTTTTAATAGTCGAAAGTGATTGGAGGGCAACTAGCCCCCCCCACGCCCATCATTCTCCCAAACTTATCCGATCAAAATTTTGAGATAGCCATTTTGTTCAACGTAGTTGATTTCCAGATAGAAAATATCTTTTTGAGGAGAACACTCCCCCACCAACCTCAGGGCAAGGGTTAAAAGTTATGCCCTGGGGGCATATAAGGTTTTTTATAGAAGGCGTTGTCGTAGAAACTTCAAAAAAGACTCATTCGATTGGAAATTCAAAGGGCTAGTGCCCTTTTTAATAGTACAAAGTGATTGGAGGGCAACTAGCCCCCCCCCCCCCACACACCCATCATTCCCCCAAACACATCCAATACAAATTTTGAGATAGCCATTTTGTTCAGCGTAGTTGATTTTCAAAATAGAAAATATCTTTTTGAGGAGGATACTCCCCCACAACCCTCAGGGCAAGGGTTAAAAGATATGCCCTGGGGGCATATAAGGTTTTTATAGAAGGCGTTGTCGTAAAAACTTCAAAAAAGACTCATTCGATTGGAAATTCAAAGGGCTAGTGCCCTTTTTAATAGTCGAAAGTGGCTGGAGGGCAACTAGCCCCCCCCCCACGCCAATCATTACCCAAAACACATCCATTCAAAATTTTGAGTTACCAATTTTGTTCAGCGTAGTTGATTTTCAGATAGAAAATATGTTTTTGAGGAGGGCACTCCCCCACAACCCTCCGGCCAGGGGTTATAATTTATGCCCTGAGGGCTTGTAAGGTTTTTTATAGCAGGCGTTGTCGTAGAAACTTCAAAAAAGTCTCATTCTATTTGAAATTCAAAGGGCTACTGCCCTTTTAATAGTTGAAAGTGATTGAAGGGCAACTAGCCCCCCCCCCCCACGCCCATCATTCCCCCAGACACATCCAATCAAAATTTTGAGATAGCCATTTTTTTCAGCGTAGCTAATTTCCAAATAGAAAATATTTTTTTAAGGAGGACACGCCTCCACAACCCTCGGGGCAAGGCTTGTAAGTTATGCCCTGGGGATATATAAGGTTTTTATAGAAGGCGTTGTCATAGAAACTTCAAAAAAGGCTCATTCGATTGGAAATTCAAAGGGCTACTGCCTTTTTAATAGTCGAAAGTGATTGGAGGGCAACTAACCCCCCTCTAACGCCCACCTTTTCCCCAAATAAATTCAGTCATAATTTTGAGATAGCCATTTTATTTAAATTAGTTTTAAGTTCTGTAAACTAGGTCTTTGAGGATGACAACCCCCTCACAGCCCTCAGGACAAGGGTTGTAAGTTATGCCCTGGGGGCATATAAAGTTTTTATAGAACGCTTTGTCGTAGAAACTTCAAAAAGGGCTCATTCGATTGGAAATTGAAGTTGCTAGTGCCCTTTTTAATAGTCAAAATTGATTGGAGGGCAACTAGTCCCTCCCCCCACACCCATAATTCCCCTAAATACATCCATCAAATATTTTGAGATAATCATTTTTCTCAGCGTAGTTAAATGTCAGATAGAAAATATGTTCTTGAGGAGGACAATCCCCCACAACCCTCGGGGCAAGGGTTTTAAGTTATGCCTTAGGGGCATGTAAGGTTTTTATAGAAAGCGTTGTCGTAGAAACTTCAAAAAAGGCTCATTCGATTGGAAATTCAAGGGGATAGTGCCTTTTTTAATAGTCGAAAGGAGTTGGAGGGCAACTAACCCATCTCTCACGGCCAACTTTTTCCCAAACACATTCAATCAAAATTTTGAGATAGCTATTTTATTCAACGTAGTTTTAAGTTCTGTAAATTAGGTCTTTGAGGATGATAACCCCCTCACAGCCCTCAAGACAAGGGTTTTAAGTTATGCCCTGGGGGCATATAAAGTTTTTATAGAACGCGTTGTCGTAGAAACTTCAAAAAGGCTCATTCGATTAGAAATTGGAGTGGCTAGTGCCCTTTTTAATAGTCGAAAAGGATTGGAGGGGAACTAGCCCCCAGCCCTCAAGCCCGTATTTCCCCCAAACCCATCCAATCATAATTTTTAGATAGCCATTTTGTTCAGCGTATTTGATTTCCAGATAGAAAATATCTTTTTGAGGAGGACACTCCCCCACAACTCTCGGGGCAAGGGTTTTAAGTTATGCTCTGGGGGCATATAAGGTTTTAATAGAAGGCGTTGTCATAGAAATTTCAAAAAAGGCTCAACCGATTGGAAATTCAAAGGGCTAGTGTCCTTTAAAATAGTCGAAAGCGAATGGAGGGCTACTAGCCCCCCCCCCACGCCGATCATTGCCCAATCAAATCCATTCAATATTTTGAGATAGTCATTTTGTTCAGCGTAGTTAATTTTCAGATAGAAAATATGTTTTTGAGGAAGACACTCCCCCACAACTCTCGGGGCAAGGGTTTTAAGTTATGCCCTGAGGGCATATAAGGTTTTTATAGAAAGCGTTGTCGTAAAAACTTCAAAAAAGGCTCATTCGATTGGAAATTCAAATGGCTAGTGCCCTTTTAATAGTAGAAATTGATTGGAGGACAACTGCCCCCCCCCCCACGCCCATCATTTCCCCCAAACACATCGAATCAAAATTTTGAGATAGTCATTTTGTTCAACATAGTTGATTTCCATATAGAAAATATGTTTTTGAAGAGGACACTCCCCTAAAACCCTCGAAGCAAGGGTTTTAAGTTTTGCCCTTGGGGTATATAAGGTTTTTATAGAAGGCATTGTCGTAGAAACTTCAAAAAGACTCATTCGATTGGAAATTCAAAGGGCTAGTGCCCTTTTTAATAGTCAAAAGCCATTGGAGGTAAACTAGCCCCCCCCCATGCCCATAATTCCCCAATAGACATCCAATCAAAATTTTGCAATAGCCATTTTGTTCAGCGTAGTTGATTATCCGATAGAAAATATGTTTTTGAGTATGAAAATCCCCCTAAAATCCTCGGGGCAAGGCTTGTAAGTTATTCCCTGGGGCATATAAGGTTTTTATAGAAGGCGTTGTCGTAGAAATTTCAAAAAAGGCGCATTCGATTGGAAATCAAAGGGCTAGTGCCTTTTTTAATAGTCATAAGTGATTGGAGGGCAACTAGCCCCCCCCCCCCCAAGCCCATCATTCCCCAAAACACATCCATTCAAAATTTTAAGATAGTCATTTTGTTCAACGTAGTTGATTTCCAGATAGAAAATTTAATTTTTGACTAGGACACTCCACCGCAACCCTCGAGCCAAGGGTTTTAGGTTGTGCCCTGAGGGCATATAAGGTTTTTATAGAAGGTGTTGTCGTAAAAACTTCAAAAAGAGCTCATTCGAATGGAAATTCATAGGGCTAGTGACCTTTTAATAGTCAAAAGTGATTGGAGGGTAACTAGCCCCCCCCCCACGCTCATCATTCCCCCAAACACATCCAATCAAAATTTTGAGATATCCATTTTGTTCAGCGTAGTTGATTTCCAGATAGAAAATATTTTTTTGAGGAGGACACACCTCCACAAGCCTGGGGGCAAGGGTTGTAAGTTATGCCCTGGGGGTATATAAGGTTTTTATAGAAGGCGTTTTCGAAGAAACTTCAAAAAAGGCTCATTTGATTGGAAATTCAAAGGGCTAGTGCCTTTTTAATAGTCGAAAGTGATTGGAGGGCAACTAACCCCCCTCCAACGCCTACCTTATCCCCAAACAAATCCAATCAAAATTTTGAGATAGCCATTTTATTTAAAGTAGTTTTAAGTTCTGTAAATTAAGTCTTTGAGGATGACAACCCCCTCACAGCCCTCAAGACAAGGGCTGTAAGTTATGCCCTGGGGGCATATAAAGTTTTTATAGAACGCTTTGTCGTAGAAACTTCAAAAAGGGCTCATTCGATTGGAAATTGGAATCGCTAGTGCCGTTTTTAATAGTCGAAAGTGATTGGAGGGCAACTAGTCCCTCCCCCCACGCCCATCATTCCCCCAAAAATATCCATTCAATATTTTGAGATACCCATTTTGTTCAGCGTATTTGATTTCCCGATAGAAAATATATTTTTGAGGAGGACACTCCCCCACAACCCTCGGGGCAAGGGTTGTAAGTTATGCCCTGGGGGCATATAAGGTTTTTATAGAAAGCGTTGTCGTAGAAACTTAATAAAAGATTCATTCGATTGGAAATTCAAAGGGATAGTGCCCTTTTTAACAGTCGAAAGTAATTGGAGGGCAACTAACCCCCCTCTCACGGCCACCTTTTTCCCAAACACATTCAATCAAAATTCTGAGATAGCTATTTTAATCAACGTAGTTTTAATTTCTGTAAATTAGGTCTTTGAGGATGACAATCCCCTTAAAGCCCTCAAAACAAGGGTTGTAAGTTATGCCCTGGTGGCATATAGAGTTTTTATAGAACGTGTTGTCGTAGAAACTTCAAAAAGGGCTCATTCGATTGGAAATTGGAGTGGCTAGTGCCCTTTTTAATAGTCGAAAGTGATTCGAGGGCAACTAGCAACGCCCCTCCCCCCACGCCCATCATTCCCCCAAACCCATCCAATCAAAATTTCTAGATAGCCATTTTGTTCCGTGTAGTTGATTTCAAGATGGAAATATCTTTTTGAGGAGGACACTCCCCCACAACCGACGGGGCAAGGGTTTTAAGTTATGCACTGGGGGCATATAAGGTTTTTACAGAAGGCGTTGTCATATAAATTTCGAAAAAGGCTCATTCGATTGGAAATTCAAAGGGCTAGTGCCCTTTTTAATAGTCGAAAGCGAATGGAGGGCTACTAGCCCCCCCCTCCACCACGCCCATCATTCCCCTAAGCACATCCATTCAATATTTTGAGATAGCCATTTTGTTCAGCGTAGTTTACTTTCAAATAGAAAATATGTTTTTGAGGAGTACACTCCCCAGCAACCCTCGGGGCAAGGGTTTTAAGTTATGCTCTTGGGGAATATAAGGTTTTTATAGAAGCCGTTGTCGTAGAAACTTTAGAAAAGGCTCATTCGATAGGAAATTAAAGGACTAGTGCCCTTTTTAATAGTTGAAAGCGATTGGAGGGCAACTAGCCCCCCCCCTCCATGCCCATCATTCCCCAAAACACATCCAATCAAAATCTTGAGATAGCCATTTCGTTCAGCGTAGTTGATTATCCGATAGAAAATATGTTTTTGAGGAGGACACTCCCCCAAAACTCTCGGGGTAAGGGTTACTAGTTATGCCCTGGGGGCAAATAAGGTTTTTATAGAAGGCGTTGTCGTAGAAATTTCAAAAAAGCCTCATCCGATTGGAAATTCAAAAGGCTAGTGCCCTTTTTAATAGTCAAAAGTGATTGGAGGGTAACTAGCCCCCCTTTCCCGCCAAACCCATCATTCCCCCAAACACATCCATTCAAAATTTTCAGATAGCCATTTTGTTCAGCGTAGATAGTATTTTGTTCAGATAGAAAATATGTTTTTGAGGAGGAAACTCCACCGCAACCCTCGAGCAAAGGGACTTCAAAAAAGGCTCATTCGATTGGAAATTTTAACTGCTAGTGCCCTTTTTAATAGTCAAAAGTGATTGGAGGGCAACTAACCCCCCTCTCACGACCACCTTTTCCCACAGCAAATCCAATCCAAATTTTGATATAGCCATTTTATTCAACGTAGTTATAAGTTCTGTAAATTAGGTCTTTGAGGATGACAATCCCCTCACAGCCCTCAGGACAAGGGTTGTAAGTTATGCCCTGGGGGCGTATAAAGTTTTTATAGAACGCGTTGTCGTAGGAACTTCAAAAAGGGCTCTTTCAATTGGAAATTGGAGTGGCTAGTGCCCTTTTTAATAGTCGAAAGTGATTGGAGGGAAACTAGCCCCGCCCCCACCCCCCATAGCCATTATTCTCCCAAACACATCCAATCAAAATTTTTAGATAGCCATTTTGTTCAGCGTAGTTGATTTCCAGATAAAAAATATCTTTTTGAGGAGGACACTCCCCCACAACCCACGGGGCAAGTGTTTTAAGTTATGCTCTGGAGGAATATAAGGTTTTTATAGAAGGTGTTGTCCTAGAAATTTAAAAAAGGCTCATTCGATTGGAAATTTAAAGGGCTAGTGCCCTTTTTAATAGTCGAAAACGATTGGAGGGCTACTAGCCCCCCACGCCCATCATTCCCTCAAACACATTAGTAGAGATGCCTTATTGACTCCGATCAGCACACCATATATGGGCATAGAACCACGTGGTTTATGGTTTTTGTCAGTGAGAATGAAAAAACAGGAACTTTCTCACATTTTTGTATGTTTTTATGGACTTTGTCAGTGAGAATTTGAAAAAACAGGAACTTTCTCACATTTATGGATGTTATCATGGATGGTTATGTGTGTTGGTCGATTTATTTGATGTTTTTCATGGATGTTTTATGGTTTTTGTCAGTGAGAATTTGAAAAACAGGAATTTTGTCACATTTATGGATGTTTTTATGGTTTTTGTCAGTGAGAATTTGAAAAAACAGGAATTCTGTCACATTTATGGATGTTTTTATGGTTTTTGTCAGTGAGAATGAAAAAACAGGAACTTTCTCACATTA
This sequence comes from Artemia sinica, assembly GCA_027921565.1. Lineage (NCBI taxonomy): Eukaryota > Metazoa > Arthropoda > Branchiopoda > Anostraca > Artemiidae > Artemia > Artemia sinica. The sequence continues at coordinate 56,164,998 of CM051256.1, read as the reverse complement.
ATGTCTGTTTTTATGGATTTTGTCAGTGAGAATGAAAAAAACAGGAACTTTCTCACTTTGATGGATTATTGAGTCTAATGGGGGCAGGTCAATGACACTTCATTCATGTTATTGCTCTCAGCAAATGTTATGATCCAGAAAAAGTATTTGTTGTTGTTGTTGTTTTGGGCACGCTCTCAGCGAATGTTATGAGTTTCTAGGAAACAGTACCGATTGCAAGTAAGCTCAGATAAAAGAAGGATTGATATGATAGAAAAGGAAGATCAAAAGAAGAGACTGGTAAAAGAGGGCTTTCTCCATAGCGTAAAAGACAGCAGTGAAAACCCAAAGAAAAATGTGTATAATGCAAGATATAACTCGGATTATTATGATGATTATGCTCCAAGAGAAGAGAAAAAGTGTCCCTTTAAGAGACAACATAAGAGCTCATTCTACGAAAAGGATTTTAAACAACGGAAACCATGGTGGAAGTGTTCTCATATACCATTTTACGATAAATCTCATTTTTGATATGCCTGATAAGTTTTATACCATAATCATACAATAAATTTGTTTATGCTATTTTAATTTTCTCATACTCGATATGCATAGAGTAAGGATACCAGCAGAGACTTCTGTACATGAATAGTTCAGATTGATTAGATCACCCCTTAGAGTGTTCTCAGTCCACAGCCAAGTTTTCTGTCAAAGACAAAAAAAAATTTCGTAGAAGTTAGCTGTGTAATTTTTTTTTCTTAAGAAATCAACATTTCCGTTTTTAACCATGCTATTTAAGTAAATTAATTCTTCTAATTTTTATTTATTCGAAAGATCAATATTTATAACAGTTTTTAAATATATAATGTCAGGTTCAATTATTTCTACATCGCTATCACTATCTTCCAGCATTGCTATATTACACAGAGGGGATTGCATACATTCAACCTCCGGTTTAAGTAATTGAACACCATCTTCATCATTTGTCGTTATAACGATCAAAGGGGGCATGTCATCATATAACCGCTCGTCATCCTCGACACAGACTCGGCCCGAAGGCCCCCGCCGTACCAAGTCCTCAGATGTATATGATAGTCCATCATCTGTATAATGAACTTCTAGCACGTCATCATCATCATCTGTACTTTCAATCTCGGGTTTACACAAAAGAAGCTCCTCACTTTCCGTGAGCTCCCACTCGGTCCATACATCCTAAAAGATTGAGAACACCACGATCAAATACTAGAGTTTACGGTCAAAAACCTGTATTATTTCAGATTTTACGAGAATAGTTTATTTTCGAACCAAAAAATGTATTTACCATAATTTTCTTACAAAAAACTAGAGTTCTGGTGCAGTGGTGAGTTATAGTAGTAGTAGTAGTAGTTGAACTAAAAATAACGACACTATTAAAATTTTAGATGAATTTATCGCTCTTTGGGCAACTAAATACAGTAAAAACTCACACACACACACACACACACACAAAACTTACACAAAAAAAACTTACACACACACAAAAACTTACACGCACAAAAACTTACACACGCAAAAAAAAAAACTTACACACACACACAAAAACTTACACACACACACAAAAACTTACACACACAACGGCTAAGTATGTTAGAGGCTAGCTATTTTCTTGCGAAAACACAAAAAATCAGAAAAAATGCTCATTGTTCCTTTAGTAGCCACACAATTAGAGTAAAAATTACGATATTTATGCACAGTTTCAACTAACTACGGCTAAGTATCTTAAAAGGCGAGATATTTTTCTTGCGAGTAGTAAGAAAGGCTTGCAAAAATATGATAATACTACTAGTACTAACAACTTATACGGAGTTCTGAAAGTGGAAGTTTATTAAATTATTAAGAAGGCTATTATTTCTTTGAAATATGCATTTACACAACAATTTCCATGTTTTTGATTTTATATTAACGTAGAATTTAAACATAGCTTCAATTAACTATTTTTCACAATCAAACTACAAGATTACATTTTATTGAACCAGAGAAATGTATGGTCATATGATTTTATTGTAAAAGCCACTATACTTTATAAAATTCCCTTTTTCATGTTGTGCTAGGTTCGGACATCGCTTGATGGGGGGTTGAGGCTTGTTGTGGCATTGACATGGAAGGGTAGGGATTCTCTTGATTGGTGGTCATGATAGGGCCAGAATATTTGATGACTGTTCCTCTTGAAGGGCCGGCGACTTCACCGTCTTGTATGCGGAGCATAGATGGGTTAGCATATCTCCTCTGAAAGTAAAAGTTTATTAAATTATTAAGAAGGCTATTATTTCTTTGAAATATGCATTTACACAACAATTTCCATGTTTTTGATTTTATATTAACGTAGAATTTAAACATAGCTTCAATTAACTATTTTTCACATTCAAACTACAAGATTACATTTTATTGAACCAGAGAAATGTATGGTCATATGATTTTATTGTAAAAGCCACTATACTTTATAAAATTCCCTTTTTCATGTTTCGTCTCCTTAACAATTCCTGAAAGTTTCAAATTAATATACCAAATCATACTTGACTTCGGGCTTCATTATGGAGTTTTGAAAGTAAAAGTAAATCTTTAGTGAGAAATAATAATAAAATTTAAACTTACATTAAGATCAGCAGCTTGCATGATAGGTTCGGACATCGCTTGACGGGGGGTTGAGGCTTGTTGTGGCATTGACATGGAAGGGTAGGGATTCTCTTGATTGGTGGTCATGATAGGGCCAGAATATTTGATGACTGTTCCTCTTGAAGGGCCGGCTACTTCACCGTCTTGTATGCGCAGCATAGATGGGTTAGCATATCTCCTCTGGAAGTAAAAGTTTATTAAATTATTAAGAAGGCTATTATTTCTTTGAAATATGCATCTACACAGTAATTTTCATGTTTTGATTTTATATTAATGAATAATTTAAACATAGCTCCAATTAGCTATTTTTCACAATCAAACTATGATATTACATTTCGCTGAACCAGAGAATTAGGTTTAGACTTTTCTTAAAAGCCTAAACAAAAACTGAAATTGTAAAACAGCAAAATTTCGGTAACATGAGTTAATTGATTAGGTTTAGAATTTTATCAAAAGCCTAAATGGGAAATTAAAATTATGCAAAAAAAAAATGTCACTAGCGTCATTAAATTAGTTACCATTAACTCAGGAGCTATTCAAACGGGATCACTTGCGTGAATAATAGACACTTTGTCCCCATTTTAGATCCGCCATTCAACTTCTCTCCAAATTCAGGGGTCTTACCCCGCCACCAGACACCAATTGTGGCAACTTCTACTGCAGCAACCAATAATTAGAACCCAAGCTCTAAAATTGGTCTCAATCAGAAACCCTTATCGATGTCTAAATTCACCAAGTGTAAAGATTTTCAAACAGAGGTCTTTATTCTACAAAGTTCAGGGAAGGTCTGACAATTTCATACGAGCAAAAATTCATTCAATACGAAACTAGCCTATATTTAATCAAAGATGAACAGAAATAATAACGAATAATTGTTCAAACGTAAACTTATGTCCAATGACATACTAGTTAAAGTGACAAAAAACTTTTTTCACAAGAGGACACTTTTCAACTAAAAGTAAAGAGCTACCAGACTAAATCAAAGATGAGTAGAAATAATAACGAATAATTGTTCAAAGTTATATTTTCTGTAAAGTTATGTTTAGCGATAAACTAGTTAGAGTGACAAAAACTTTTTTCACAAGAGGACATTTTCAACTAAAAGTAAAGAGCTACTAGACTAAATCAAAGATGTGCTGAAATAATAACGAATAATTGCTCAAACTTTAATTTTCTGTAAAGTTATGTATAGAGATAAACTCGTTAGAGTGACAAAAAACTTTTTCCCACAAGAGAACAATTTTCAACTAAAAGTAAAGAGCTACCAGACTAAATCAAAGATATGATAAAATAATAACGAATAATTGTTCAAACTTAAATTTTCTGTAAAGTTATGTTTAGCGATAAACTTATTAGAGTGACAAAAACTCTTTCCCACAAGAGGACACTTTTCAACTAAAAGTAAAGAGCTACTAGACTAAATCAAAGATGAGTAGAAATAATAACGAATAATTGCTCAAACTTAAATTTTCTGTAAAGTTATGTATAGAGATAAACTCGTTAGAGTGACAAAAAACTTTTTCCCACAAGAGGACACTTTTCAACTAAAAGTAAAGAGCTACCAGACTAAATCAAAGATAGGGATGAAATAATAACGAATAATTGTTCAAACTTAAATTTTCTGTAAAGTTATGTTTAGCGATAAACTTATTAGAGTGACAAAAACTCTTTCCCACAAGAGGACACTTTTCAACTAAAAGTAAAGAGCTACTAGACTAAATCAAAGATGAGTAGAAATAATAACGAATAATTGCTCAAACTTAAATTTTCTGTAAAGTTATGTATAGAGATAAACTCGTTAGAGTGACAAAAACTTTTTCCCACAAGAGCACACTTTTCAACTAAAAGTAAAGAGCTACCAGACTAAATCAAAGATAGGGATGAAATAATAACGAATAATTGTTCAAACTTAAATTTTCTGTAAAGTTATGTTTAGCGATAAACTTATTAGAGTGACAAAAACTCTTTCCCACAAGAGGACACTTTTCAACAAAAAGTAAAGAGCTACTAGACTAAATCAAAGATGAGTAGAAATAATAACGAATAATTGCTCAAACTTAAATTTTCTGTAAAGTTGTGTATAGAGATAAACTCATTAGAGTGACAAAAAACTTTTTCCCACAAGAGGACACTTTTCAACTAAAAGTAAAGAGCTACCAGACTAAATCAAAGATATGATGAAATAATAACGAATGATTGTTCAAACTTAAATTTTCTGTAAAGTTATGTTTAGCGATAAACTTATTAGAGTGACAAAAACTCTTTCCCACAAGAGGACACTTTTCAACTAAAAGTAAAGAGCTACTAGACCGAATCAAAGATGTGCTGAAATAATAACGAATAATTGCTCAAACTTTAATTTTCTGTAAAGTTATGTATAGAGATAAACTCGTTAGAGTGACAAAAAACTTTTTCCCACAAGAGAACAATTTTCAACTAAAAGTAAAGAGCTACCAGACTAAATCAAAGATATGATAAAATAATAACGAATAATTGTTCAAACTTAAATTTTCTGTAAAGTTATGTTTAGCGATAAACTTATTAGAGTGACAAAAACTCTTTCCCACAAGAGGACACTTTTCGACTAAAAGTAAAGAGCTACTAGACTAAATCAAAGATGAGTAGAAATAATAACGAATAATTGCTCAAACTTAAATTTTCTGTAAAGTTATGTATAGAGATAAACTCGTTAGAGTGACAAAAAACTTTTTCCCACAAGAGGACACTTTTCAACTAAAAGTAAAGAGCTACCAGACTAAATCAAAGATAGGGATGAAATAATAACGAATAATTGTTCAAACTTAAATTTTCTGTAAAGTTATGTTTAGCGATAAACTTATTAGAGTGACAAAAACTCTTTCCCACAAGAGGACACTTTTCAACTAAAAGTAAAGAGCTACTAGACTAAATCAAAGATGAGTAGAAATAATAACGAATAATTGCTAAAACTTAAATTTTCTGTAAAGTTATGTATAGAGATAAACTCGTTAGAGTGACAAAAAACTTTTTCCCACAAGAGGACACTTTTCAACTAAAAGTAAAGAGCTACCAGACTAAATCAAAGATAGGGATGAAATAATAACGAATAATTGTTCAAACTTAAATTTTCTGTAAAGTTATGTTTAGCGATAAACTTATTAGAGTGACAAAAACTCTTTCCCACAAGAGGACACTTTTCAACAAAAAGTAAAGAGCTACTAGACTAAATCAAAGATGAGTAGAAATAATAACGAATAATTGCTCAAACTTAAATTTTCTGTAAAGTTGTGTATAGAGATAAACTCATTAGAGTGACAAAAAACTTTTTCCCACAAGAGGACACTTTTCAACTAAAAGTAAAGAGCTACCAGACTAAATCAAAGATATGATGAAATAATAACGAATGATTGTTCAAACTTAAATTTTCTGTAAAGTTATGTTTAGCGATAAACTTATTAGAGTGACAAAAACTCTTTCCCACAAGAGGACACTTTTCAACTAAAAGTAAAGAGCTACTAGACCGAATCAAAGATGTGCTGAAATAATAACGAATAATTGTTCAAACTTAAATTTTCTGTAAAGTTATGTATACAGATAAACTTGTTAGAGTGACAAAAACTTTTTTCACAAGAGAACATTTTCAACTAAAAGTAGAGCGAGGGTTGAGGCGGGGACAGCCCCATTCATATACAGAATAATTTTTGTCGGCTTAAGTTTTAGTGTTGCTTCTTACTTCCAACTGAAAACTTTTTTTTTTAATTTGATGTTTTACCTTTTTCAAATCATGCCATAAGTATCTGTTTGAATAGACCCTCTCTTATCAGTTTGAACGAATAATTGTTCAAACTTAAATTTTCTGTAAAGTTGTGTATAGAGATAAGCTTGTGAAAAACAAAAACTTTTTCACAAGAGAACATTTTCAACTAAAAGTAGAGCGAGGGTTGAGGCGGGGACAGCCCCATTCATATACAGAATAATTTTTGTCGGCTTAAGTTTTAGTGTTGCTTCTTACTTCCAACTGAAAACTTTTTTTTTTAATTTGATGTTTTACCTTTTTCAAATCATGCCATAAATATCTTTTTGAATAGACCCTCTCTTATCAGTTTAATTCGATTTGACCCAATATTTTCATTGTAGTTTGTATATTTTCTTTAGAAAACACATCGAAAAGACACATCAAGAGCTAAATTTGTGAGTTTTTTTTTCACTGACAATTCCTTTTTTTGCCAAGCCTTAACCTCCCTAATTGAAAGATATGAATAATAATCAAGGAACATAGTTCATCATATTTTACATATTTTTGGATGGAAAACACACTGAAAAGACATATTATTTGAACTCACATCAAACGTTGGCGGGCTTGCATTTGAAGAACCTTCCATTATTTTCTATCTTGTCCTATATTTCAGCCTATACTGACTTTTAAACCTTTCAAAGCCCTAAAATATACTAACCTAACGGTTATTTATTTACGAAATCGTGCAAACTGTTGATTTTAGAACAATAATTACCTTTCTATATATCACTTAACACTCACTAGAATTGCCACTTATCACTCACGGAGAATGGATTCAAAACAATACTTCTTACATCACATAGTATAATTGTGTCAAACGAGACATCTTCAATGCAGATTAATTAATTGTTACGTTCGATTTTGTTTTGGACATAGGAAAGCATCGATTGGGGTGAGAATTTCTGTAAAACTATCAAAGATTGATCAACTCTGTGATTTCACACTTCTTGTGTAATCAGAAAGAAAAGAGAAGAAAAATTGATAAAAGATATTTTGAAATTTGCCCCAAAATCAGAGCTATTACAACTTAAATGATGCGAGGGGAGGGGGAATCAGGTTTTAAGAATATCCTGGATATATCATTTTATATTATCTAAGTACTCACAGAAGGAGTCGTCATAGAAACTTTGAAAAGGACTCATTTGATTGGGAATTAAAGTGGCTAGCACCCAATTCACAGGAGGAGGCGCGAAAACTATGGTTTTTAACTTTAATATGCAAGACGAGAAAGAAAAGTTCTTAGGTGTGGGGCTGCCCCCCGCCTCAACCCTCGCTCTTGAAATCCCCCCCCAACTCAACTTTTCCAGAGGATTTCAAAATCCCCCCCTCCAAACTAAAAAATTTCTAGGAACGTATTTTCAACATATTTAAATATTTACCTACGTACGCATCACTTAGGTTAGACTAGATTAGGCGAGAGACAGGCAAAAAGTTAGGTGTATGGTTAGGTTAGGTTAGATTATGTTAGGTTAGGTTAATTTAGGTTAGACTAGGTTAGCCTACGTAAGATGGTTAGGTTAGGTTAGATTATGTTAGGTTAGGTTAATGTAGGTTAGACTAGGTTGTTCTTAGGTGTGGGGCTGCCCCCCACCTAAACCCTCGCTCTTGAAACCCCCCCCCCCCAATTCAACTTTTCCAGAGGATTTCAAAATCCCCCCCTCCAAACTCAAAAATTTCTAGGAACGTATTTTCATCATATTTAAATATTTACCTACGTACGCATCACTTAGGTTAGATTAGATTAGGCGAGAGACAGGCAAAAAGTTAGGTGTATGGTTAGGTTAGGTTAGATTATATTAGGTTAGGTTAATTTAGGTTAGACTAGGTTAGCCTACGTACGATGGTTAGGTTAGGTTAGATTATGTTAGGTTAGGTTAATTTAGGTTAGACTAGGTTGTTCTTAGGTGTGGGGCTGCCCCTCGCCTCAACCCTCGCTCTTGAAATCCCCCCCCCAAACTCAATTTTTCCAGAGGATTTCAAAATCCCCCCCCCTCCAAACTCAAAAATTTCTAGGAACGTATTTTCATCATATTTAAATATTTACCTACGTACGCATCACTTAGGTTAGATTAGATTAGGCGAGAGACAGGCAAAAAGTTAGGTGTATGGTTAGGTTAGGTTAGATTATGTTAGGTTAGGTTAATTTAGGTTAGACTAGGTTAGCCTACGTACGCGTGTTAGATTATGTTAGGTTAGGTTAATTTAGGTTAGACTAGGTTAGCCTACGTACGCGCACGTACGTAGGCTAACCTAGTCCAACCTAAATTAACCTAACCTAACATAATCTAACACGCGTACGTAGGCTAACCTAGTCTAACCTAAATTAACCTAACCTAACATAATCTAACCTAACCTAACCATACACCTAACTTTTTGCCTGTCTCTCGCCTAATCTAATCTAACCTAAGTGATGCGTACGTAGGTAAATATTTAAATATGATGAAAATACGTTCCTAGAAATTTTTGAGTTTGGAGGAGGGGGGGATTTTGAAATCCTCTGGAAAAGTTGAGTATGGGGGGGGGGATTTCAAGAGCGAGGGTTGAGGCGGGGGGCAGCCCCACACCTAAGAACAACCTAGTCTAACCCAAATTAACCTAACCTAACATAATCTAACCTAACCTAACCATCGTACGTAGGCTAACCTAGTCTAACATAAATTAACCTAACCTAACATAATCTAACCTAACCATACACCTAACTTTTTGCCTGTCTCTCGCCTAATCTAATCTAACCTAAGTGATGCGTACGTAGGTAAATATTTAAATATGATGAAAATACGTTCCTAGAAATTTTTGAGTTTGGAGGGGGGGGATTTTGAAATCCTCTGGAAAAGTTGAGTTGGGGGGGGGGATTTCAAGAGCGAGGGTTGAGGCGGGGGGCAGCTCCACACCTAAGAACTTTTCTTTCTAGTCTTGCATATCAAAGTTAAAAACCATAGTTTTCATACTCCCTCCTGTGAATTGGTCACTATCCACTTTAATTTCCAATCAAATGAGTCCTTTTCAAAGTTTCTGTGACGACTCCTTCTGCGAATACTTAGAAAATATAAAATGATATATCCAGGATATTCTTAAAACCTGATTCCCCCTCCCCTCGCATCATTTAAGTTGTAATAGCTCTGATTTTGGGGCATATTTCAAAATATCTTTTATCAATTTTTCTTCTTTTTTCTTTCTGATTACACAAGAAGTGTGAAATCACAGAGTTGATCAATCTTTGATAGTTTTACAGAAATTCTCACCCCCATCGATGCTTTCCTATGTCCAAAACAAAATCGAACGTAACAATTAATTAATCTGCATTGAAGATGTCTCGTTTGACACAATTAGACTATGTGATGTAAGAAGTATTGTTTTGAATCCATTCTCCGTGAGTGATAAGTGGCAATTCTAGTGAGTGGTAAGTGATATATAGAAAGGTAATTATTGTTCTAAAATCAACAGTTTGCACGATTTCGTAAATAAATAACCGTTAGGTTAGTATATTTTAGGGCTTTGAAAGGTTTAAAAGTCAGTATAGGCTGAAATATAGGACAAGATAGAAAATAATGGAAGGTTCTTCAAATGCAAGCCCGCCAACGTTTGATGTGAGTTCAAATAATATGTCTTTTCAGTGTGTTTTCCATCCAAAAATACGTAAAATATGATGAACTATGTTCCTTGATTATAATTCATATCTTTCAATTAGGGAGGTTAAGGCTTGGCAAAAAAAAGGAATTGTCAGTGAAAAAAAAAACTCACAAATTTAGCTCTTGATGTGTCTTTTTGATGTGTTTTCTAAAGAAAATATACAAACTACAATGAAAATATTGGGTCAAATCGAATTAAACTGATAAGAGAGGGTCTATTCAAACAGATATTTATGGCATGATTTGAAAAAGGTAAAACATCAAATTAAAAAAAAAAGTTTTCAGTTGGAAGTAAGAAGCAACACTAAAACTTAAGCCGACAAAAATTATTCTGTACATGAATGGGGCTGTCCCCGCCTCAACCCTCGCTCTACTTTTAGTTGAAAATGTTCTCTTGTGAAAAAGTTTTTGTCACTCTAACAAGCTTATCTCTATACATAACTTTACAGAAAATTTAAGTTTGAACAATTATTCGTTCAAACTGATAAGAGAGGGTCTATTCAAACAGATATTTATGGCATGATTTGAAAAAGGTAAAACATCGAATTAAAAAAAAAGTTTTCAGTTGGAAGTAAGAAGCAACACTAAAACTTAAGCCGACAAAAATTATTCTGTATATGAATGGGGCTGTCCCCGCCTCAACCCTCGCTCTACTTTTAGTTGAAAATGTTCTCTTGTGAAAAAAGTTTTTGTCACTCTAACAAGTTTATATCTATACATAACTTTACAGAAAATTTAAGTTTGAACAATTATTCGTTATTATTTCAGCACATCTTTGATTCGGTCTAGTAGCTCTTTACTTTTAGTTGAAAAGTGTCCTCTTGTGGGAAAGAGTTTTTGTCACTCTAATAAGTTTATCGCTAAACATAACTTTACAGAAAATTTAAGTTTGAACAATTATTCGTTATTATTTCATCATATCTTTGATTTAGTCTGGTAGCTTTTTACTTTTAGTTGAAAAGTGTCCTCTTGTGGGAAAAAGTTTTTTGTCACTCTAATGAGTTTATCTCTATACATAACTTTACAGAAAATTTAAGTTTGAGCAATTATTCGTTATTATTTCTACTCATCTTTGATTTAGTCTAGTAGCTCTTTACTTTTAGTTGAAAAGTGTCCTCTTGTGGGAAAGAGTTTTTGTCACTCTAATAAGTTTATCGCTAAACATAACTTTACAGAAAATTTAAGTTTGAACAATTATTCGTTATTATTTCATCATATCTTTGATTTAGTCTGGTAGCTTTTTACTTTTACTCGAAACAAGTGTCCTCTTGTGGGAAAAAGTTTTTTGTCACTCTAACGAGTTTATCTCTATACATAACTTTACAGAAAATTTAAGTTTGAGCAATTATTCGTTATTATTTCTACTCATCTTTGATTTAGTCTAGTAGCTCTTTACTTTTAGTTGAAAAGTGTCCTCTTGTGGGAAAGAGTTTTTGTCACTCTAATAAGTTTATCGCTAAACATAACTTTACAGAAAATTTAAGTTTGAACAATTATTCGTTATTATTTTATCATATCTTTGATTTAGTCTGGTAGCTCTTTACTTTTAGTTGAAAAGTGTCCTCTTGTGGGAAAAAGTTTTTTGTCATTCTAACGAGTTTATCTCTATACATAACTTTACAGAAAATTTAATTTTGAGCAATTATTCGTTATTATTTCAGCACATCTTTGATTCGGTCTAGTAGCTCTTTACTTTTAGTTGAAAATGTCCTCTTGTAAAAAAAGTTTTTATCACTCTAACTAATTTATCGCTAAACACAACTTTACAGAAAATATAACTTTAAACTATTATTCGTTATTATTTCTACTCATCTTTGATTTAGTCTGGTAGCTCTTTACTTTTAGTTGAAAAGTGTCCTCTTGTGAAAAAAGTTTTTTGTCACTTTAACTAGTGTGTCATTGGACATAAGTTTAAGTTTGAACAATTATTCGTTATTATTTCTGTTCATCTTTGATTAAATATAGGCTAGTTTCGTATTGAATGAATTTTTGCTCGTATGAAATTGTCAGACCTTCCCTGAACTTTGTAGAATAAAGACCTCTGTTTGAAAATCTTTACACTTGGTGAATTTAGACATCGATAAGGGTTTCTGATTGAGACCAATTTTAGAGCTTGGGTTCTAATTATTGGTTGCTGCAGTAGAAGTTGCCACAATTGGTGTCTGGTGGTGGGGTAAGACCCCTGAATTTGGAGAGAAGTTGAATGGCGGATCTGGAATGGGGACAAAGTGTCTACTATTCACGCAAGTGATCCCGTTTGAATAGCTCCTGAGTTAATGGTAACTAATTTAACGACGCTAGTGACATTTTTTTTTTTTGCATAATTTTAATTTCCCATTTAGACTTTTGATAAAATTCTAAACCTACTCAATTAACTCATGTTACCGAAATTTTGCTGTTTTACAATTTCAGTTTTTGTTTAGGCTTTTAAGAAAAGTCTAAACCTAATTCTCTGGTTCAGCGAAATGTAATATCATAGTTTGATTGTGAAAAATAGCTAATTGGAGCTATGTTTAAATTCTTCATTAATATAAAATCAAAACATGAAAATTACTGTGTAGATGCATATTTCAAAGAAATAATAGCCTTCTTAATAATTTAATAAACTTTTACTTCCAGAGGAGATATGCTAACCCATCTATGCTCCGCATACAAGACGGTGAAGTCGCCGGCCCTTCAAGAGGAACAGTCATCAAATATTCTGGCCCTATCATGACCACCAATCAAGAGAATCCCTACCCTTCCATGTCAATGCCACAACAAGCCTCAACCCCCCGTCAAGCGATGTCCGAACCTATCATGCAAGCTGCTGATCTTAATGTAAGTTTAAATTTTATTATTATTTCTCACTAAAGATTTACTTTTACTTTCAGAACTCCGTAATGAAGCCCGAAGTCAAGTATGATTTGGTATACTAATTTGAAACTTTCAGGAATTGTTAAGGAGACGAAATATGAAAAAAGGGAATTTTATAAAGTATACTGGCTTTTACAATAAAATCATATGACCATACATTTCTCTGGTTCAATAAAATGTAATCTTGTAGTTTGAATGTGAAAAATAGTTAATTTAAGCTATGTTTAAATTCTACGTTAATATAAAATCAAAAACATGGAAATTGTTGTGTAAATGCATATTTCAAAGAAATAATAGCCTTCTTAATAATTTAATAAACTTTTACTTTCAGAGGAGATATGCTAACCTATCTATGCTCCGCATACAAGACGGTGAAGTCGCCGGCCCTTCAAGAGGAACAGTCATCAAATATTCTGGCCCTATCATGACCACCAATCAAGAGTATCCCTACCCTTCCATGTCAATGCCACAACAAGCCTCAACCCCCCGTCAAGCGATGTCTGAACCTATCATGCAAGCTGCTGATCTTAATGTAAGTTTAAATTTTATTATTATTTCTCACTAAAGATTTACTTTTACTTTCAGAACTCCGTAATGAAGCCCGAAGTCAAGTATGATTTGGTATATTAATTTGAAACTTTCAGGAATTGTTAAGGAGACGAAACATGAAAAAGGGAATTTATAAAGTATAGTGGCTTTTACAATAAAATCATATGACCATACATTTCTCTGGTTCAATAAAATGTAATCTTGTAGTTTGAATGTGAAAAATAGTTAATTTAAGCTATGTTTAAATTCTATGTTAATATAAAATCAAAACATGGAAATTGTTGTGTAAATGCATATTTCAAAGAAATAATAGCCTTCTTAATAATTTAATAAACTTCCACTTTCAGAGCTCCGTATAAGTTGTTAGTACTAGTAGTATTATCATATTTTTGCAAGCCTTTCTTACTACTCGCAAGAAAAATATCTCGCCTTTTAAGATACTTAGCCGTAGTTAGTTGAAACTGTGCATAAATATCGTAATTTTTACTCTAATTGTGTGGCTACTAAAGGAACAATGAGCATTTTTTCTGATTTTTTGTGTTTTCGCAAGAAAATAGCTAGCCTTTAACATACTTAGCCGTTGTGTGTGTAAGTTTTTGTGTTTGTGTGTGTAAGTTTTTGTGCGTGTGTGTAATTTTTTTTGTCTGTGTAAGTTTTTTTGTCTGTGTAAGTTTTTGTGTGTGTAAATTTTGTGTGTGTGTATAAGTTTTTTTTTTGCGTGTGTAAGTTTTTGTGCGTGTAAGTTTTTTGTGTGTGTGTAAGTTTTTTTTTGTGTGAGTTTTGTGTGTGTGTGTTTGTAAGTTTTTACTGTATTTAGTTGCCCAAAGAGCGATAAATTCATCTAAAATTTTAATAGTGTCGTTATTTTTAGTTCAACTACTACTACTACTACTATAACTCACCACTGCACCAGAAGTCTAGTTTTTTGTGAGAAAATTATGGTAAATACATTTTTTGGTTCGAAAATAAACTATTCTCGTAAAATCTGAACTAATACAGGTTTTTGACCGTAAACTCTAGTATTTGATCGTGATGTTCTCAATCTTTTAGGATGTATGGACCGAGTGGGAGCTCACGGAAAGTTAGGAGCTTCTTTTGTGTAAACCCGAGATTGAAAGTACAGATGATGATGATGACGTGCTAGAAGTTCGTTATACAGATGATGGACTATCATATACATCTGAGGACTTGGTACGGCGGGGGCCTTCGGGCCGAGTCTGTGTCGAGGATGACGAGCGGTTATATGATGACATGCCCCCTTTGATCGTTATAACGACAAATGATGAAGATGGTGTTCAATTACTTAAACCGGAGGTTGAATGTATGCAATCCCCTCTGTGTAATATAGCAATGCTGGAAGATAGTGATAGCGATGTAGAAATAATTGAACCTGACATTATATATTTAAAAACTGTTATAAATTTGATCTTTCGAATAAATAAAAATTAGAAGAATGAATTTATTTAAATAGCATGGTTAAAAACGGAAATGTTGATTTCTTAAGAAAAAAAAATTACACAGCTAACTTCTACGAAATTTTTTTTTGTCTTTGACAGAAAACTTGGCTGTGGACTGAGAACACTCTAAGGGGTGATCTAATCAATCTGAACTATTCATGTACAGAAGTCTCTGCTGGTATCCTTACTCTATGCATATCGAGTATGAGAAAATTAAAATAGCATAAACAAATTTATTGTATGATTATGGTATAAAACTTATCAAGCATATCAAAAATGAGATTTATCGTAAAATGGTATATGAGAACACTTCCACCATGGTTTCCGTTGTTTAAAATCCTTTTCGTAGAATGAGCTCTTATGTTGTCTCTTAAAGGGACACTTTTTCTCTTCTCTTGGAGCATAATCATCATAATAATCCGAGTTATATCTTGCACTATACACATTTTTCTTTGGGTTTTCACTGCTGTCTTTTACGCTATGGAGAAAGCCCTCTTTTACCAGTCTCTTCTTTTGATCTTCCTTTTCTATCATATCAATCCTTCTTTTATCTGAGCTTACTTGCAATCGGTATAAATTTCTCTCCATGTCACATATAATTTTTCTTCTCGTTTCCTCCTGATTCTTCTCATCTGTCTCTGCCTCTATGCTGTCTAAACATTCAGTAGGTTCATGTGAATACTCAAAATCATGAAAATGTCCTTTACAAATAGAACAGTTGCAATAAAAGGATATTTCTAACTCAACTTGTTCACTCATGTTATTACACTGCTAACTGAAAACTTAGTGGATTCTATTCACAGACTGATAAAACTTTAGCAAAAATCCTTTCCTTATCTTCCCTCCGCCACTAATATGTAAGCAAGCCCTCTGATTGGCTGAGATGGAAACACGTGATCTAACTGTTTCCTGGAAACTCATAACATTCGCTGAGAGCGTGCCCAGAACAACAACAACAACAAATACTTTTTCTGGATCATAACATTTGCTGAGAGCAATAACATGAATGAAGTGTCATTGACCTGCCCCCATTAGACTCAATAATCCATCAAAGTGAGAAAGTTTCTGTTTTTTCATTCTCACTGACAAAATCCATAAAAACAGACATAAATGTGAGAAAGTTCCTGTTTTTCATTCTCACTGACAAAAACCATAAAAACATCCATAAATGTGACAGAATTCCTGTTTTTTCAAATTCTCACTGACAAAAACCATAAAAAACATCCATAAATGTGACAAAATTCCTGTTTTTCAAATTCTCACTGACAAAAACCATAAAACATCCATGAAAAACATCAAATAAATCGACCAACACACATAACCATTCATGAAAACATCCATAAATGTGAGAAAGTTCCTGTTTTTTCTAATTCTCTCTGACAAAGTCCATAAAAACATACAAAAATGTGAGAAAGTTCCTGTTTTCTCATTCTCACTGACAAAAACCATAAACCACGTGGTTCTATGCCCATATATGGTGTGCTGATCGGAGTCAATAAGGCATCTCTACTCACATTCATTCAATATTTTGAGATAGCCATTTTGTTCAGCGAAGTTGATTTTCAGATAGAAAATATGTTTTGAGGAGGACACTTCACCATAACCCTCGAGCCAATGGTTTTAAGTTATGCCCTGAGGGCATATAAGATTTTTATAGAAGATGTTGTCGTAGAAATTTCAAAAAAGTCTCATTCGATTGGAAATTCAAAGGGCTAGTGCCCTTTTTAATAGTCGAAAGTGATTGGAGGGCAACTTCCCCCCCACGCCAATAATCCCCTCGGGACAAGGGTTGTAAGTTATGCCCTGGCGGCATATAAAGTTTTTAAGAACGCGTTGTCATAGAAACTTCAAAAATAGCCCGTGCGATTGGAAATTGGAGTCGCTAGTGCCCTTTTTAATAGTCGAATGTGATTGAAGGGCAACTAGGCCCCCCCACGCCCATCATTCCCCCAAGCACACCCAATCAAAATTTTTAGATAGCCATTTTGTTCAGCGTAGTTGATATCCAAATAGAAAATATATTTTTGAGGAGGACATTCCCCCACAACCCACGGGGCAAGCGTTTGAAGTTATGCTCTGAGGGCATATAAGATTTTTATAGAAGATGTTGTCGTAGAAATTTCAAAAAAGTCTCATTCGATTGGAAATTCAAAGGGCTAGTGCCCTTTTTAATAGTTGAAAGTGATTGGAGGGCAAATAGCCCCCTCCCCTACACCCATCATTCTCTCAAACACATTCATTCAATATTTTGAGATAGCCATTTTGTTCAGCGTAGTTGATTTTCAGATAGAAAATATGTTCTTGAGGAGGACACTTCCCCACAATCCTCGGGGCATGGGTTGTAAGTTATGCCCTGGTGGCATATAGGTTTTTATAGAAGACGTTGTCGTAGAAACCTCAAAAAAGGCTCATTCGATTGGAAATTTATTGTGCTAGTGCCCTTTTTAATAGTCAAAAGTGATTGAACGGCAACTAGCCAACTCCCCCCCCCCCACGCCCTTTATTCCCCCAAACACATCCATTCAAAAATTTTAGATAGCCATTTTGTTAAGCGTAGTTTATTTCCAGATAAAAAATATGTTTTTGAGGAAGACACTCCCTCACATCCCTTGAGCCAAGGGTTTTAAGTTATGCCCTGAGGGCAAATAAGGTTCTTATAGAAGGCGTTGTCGTAGAAACTTCAAAAAAGGCTCATTCGATTGGAAATTTAAAGGGCTAGTGCCCTTTTTAATAGTAGAAAGTGATTGGAGGGCAACTACCCCCCCCCCCCCACCACGCCCATCATTCCCCGAAACACATCCAATCAAAATTTTTAGATAGCCATTTTGTTCAGCGTAGTTGATTTCCAGATAGAAAATATCTTTTTGAGGAGAACACTCCCCCACAACCCACGGGTCAAGGGTTTTAAGTTATGCTCTGCGGACATATAAGGTTTTTATAGAAGGTGTTATCATAGAAAATCATAAAAGGCTCATTCGATTGGAAATTGAAACGGCTAGTGCCCTTTTTAATAGTCGAAAGTGATTGGAGGGCAACTAACCCCTCCCCACGCCCATCATTCCCCCAAACACATCCATTCAATATTTTGAGACAGCCATTTTGTTCAGCGTAGTTGATTTTCAGATAGAAAATATGTTTTTTAAGGAGGATACTCTCCCAAAACCCTCTGGGAAGGGGTTTTAAGTTATGCCGTGAGGGCATATAAGGTTTTTACAGAAGGTGTCATCGTAGAAACTTCAAAAAAAGCTTATTCGATTGGAAACTCAAAGGGATAGTGTACTTTTTAATAGTTGAAAGTGATTGGACGGTAACTAAGCCCCCTCTCACATCCACCTTTTCCCAAACGCAACCAATCAAAATTTTGAGATAGCCATTTTCTTCAACGTAGTTTTAAGCTCTGGAAATCAGGTCTGTTAGGATTAAAACCCCCTCACAACCTCAGGACAAGGGTTTTAAGTTATATCCTGGGGGCATATAGAGTTTTTCTAGAACACGTTGTCGTAGATACTTCAGAAAAAAACTCGATTAGAAATTGAAATGGCTTTTGCCCATTTGAATAGTCGAAACTAATTGGAAGAAAACTAACACCCCTTCCACGCCCACCATTTCCCCAAGCACATCCAATCAAAATTTTGAGACAGCCATTTTGTTCCGCGCAGTTAAAATTCAGGAAGTTATACCTTTGAGCAGGACACCCCCCCCCCCACAGTCTTCAGAGCCAGGGTTAAAAGTTATGCCCTGGGGGCATATAAGTTTTTATTTAAATCTTTGTCGTAGAAACTTGAAAAAGCGCTCATTGGATTGGAAATTCAAAGGTCTAGTGTCCTTTTTAATAGTCGAAAGTGATTTGAGGGCAACTATCCCCCCTCTCACGCCCATCTTTTCCCCAAAAACATCCAATCAAAATTTTTAGATAGCCATTTTGTTCAGTACTGTGGATTTCCAGATAGAAATTATGTTTTTGAGGAGGACACCCCCCCCCCCCACAGCCCTCAGGGCAAGGGTTGTAAGTTATGCCCTAGGGGCATATAAGGTTTTTATAGAACGCGTCGTCGTAGAAATTTCGAAAAGGGCTCATTCGATTGGAAATTGAAATTTCTAGTGCCCTTTCTAATGGTCGAAAGTTATTGGAAGGCAACTAAAACCCCTTCTTCACCCACCATTTCCTCAAACATATCCAATCAAAATTTTTAGATAGCCATTTTGTTCCACGCAGTTTAAAATTTAGGAAATTATACCTTTGAGCAGGACACTCTCCCCACAGTCTTTAGGGCAAGGATTGTAAGTTATGCCCTGGAGGCATATAAAGTTTTATTGAAATCTTTGTCTTAGAAACTCAAAAAGGGCTCATTCGATTGGAAATAGAAAGGCCTAGTGCTCTTTTTAATAGTAGAAAGTGATTGGAAGGCTTGACATTTTTATAGTAAAGACCGAGGTGGGTATAATGTATTTTTTTGTTGTTGTTTTTTTTATTTAGACCAGGGCACTTTGTATCGAAGGAGTTGTCGTAGGAACTTCGAAAAGGGCTCATTCGATTGGAAATTCAAAGGGCTAGTGTCCGTTCTAATAGTCAAAAGTGATTTGAGGGCAACTAATCCCCCTCTCACGCCCACCTTTTCCCAAAACACATCCAATCAAAATTTTTGATAACCATTTTATTCAATGCTGTTGAAAGTTTTGGAAATTAGGTCTTTAAGGATGAACACCCATCCCCCACCCACAACCGTCAGGGCAAGGGTTTTAAGTTATGCCCTGGGAGCATGAAGGTTTTTATAGAAAGTGATGTTGTCAAAAAACATCAAAAAGGGCTCATTCGATTGGAAATTGAAAGGGTTAGTGCCTTTTTAACTAGTCGAAAGTGATTTAAGGGCAACTAACCCCCCTCTCACGGCCACCCTTTCTCCAAACACATCCAATCAAAATTTTGAGATATCCATTTTGTTCAACGTAGTCGAAAGTTCTGGAAATTAGGTCTTTTAGGATGATTACCCCATCAGAGCCCTCAGTACAAGGGTTGTAAGCTATGCCCTGGGGGCATATAAGGCTTATTTACAAAGTTGTTGTAGAAATTTCAAAAGGGGCTCATTTGATTGGAAATTGAAATTGCCCTTTTTAATAGTCGAAAGCGAGTGGAGAGTAATTAACCCCCCTCTCACGCCCACCATTTCCCCAAACACATTCAATCAAAGTTTAGAGATAGCTATTTTGTTCAACGTAGTAGAAAGTTCTGGAAATTATGTGTTTCAGGATGACAAACCCCCCAGAGTCCCCAGGGCAAAGGTTGTAAGTTATGCCCTGGGGTCATTTAAGGTTTTTAATGATAGAGTAGTCGTAAAAACTTCAAAAGGGGCTCATTCAATTGGAAATTGAGAGGGCTAGTGCCCTTTTCAATAGTTAAAAGTGATTGGACGGTAACTAACCCCCCTCTCACGCCTACCATTCCCCCAGACACATCCAATCCAAATTTTCAGATGGCCATTTTGTTCAGCGTAGTAGAAAGTTTTGGAAATTAGGTATGGGTGGATGAAAACCACCTCCTCCCCCAGTCCTCAGGGCAAGGGTTGTAAGTTATCCCCTGGGGGCATATGCGGTTTTTTATTGAAAGTGTTGTCGTAGAAACTTCAAAAGGGCTCATTTATTGGAAAATGAAAGGGCTAGTGCCTTTTTTAATGCTTGAAAGTGATTGGAGAAAGACTAACGCCCCTCTCACGCCCACCATTTTCCCAGGAACATTCAATCAAAATTTTGAGATAGCCATTTTGTTTAACGTAGTTGAAAGTTCTGGAAATTAGGTCTTAGAGGATGACAACCACTCTCACAGCCCTTAGAGTAAAATTTGTAGTTTATGCCCTGGGGGCATACAAGGTGTTTATAGGAAGTGTTGTCGTAGAAACTCAAAAAGGGCTCATTCGATTGGAAATCGAAAGGCCTAGTGCCCTTCTTAATAGTCAAAAATTATTCGAAGGCTTGACATTTTTATAGTAAAAATCGATGTGGGTATAATGTATTATTTTTTTTTTGTTGTTGTTTATTGTTTAGACCAGGGTACGTTGTATTGAAGGAGTTGTCGAAACTTCGAAAGGAACTTTGAAAAAGGCTCATTCGATTGAAAATAGAAAGGGTTGATGCCCTTTTTAATAGTCGAAATTGATTGGACGGAAACTAATTCCCCTCCCACGCCCACATTCCCATTTGACTTTATGTTTAAAAACTAAATGTTGGCATAAGATTAGATCAAAATGCACTGTGTTAATGGTAATTCCCAATAAGGCATCTCAGCTGTATTGCAAGAACAACTGAGGATATTATGTTCAAACTTTCGGCGCTGCTTCTGCTCTTAAAATTTAACTAAATCAAAATAGCGTAATTGTATCCAACCTATCAAAGAAAGTAAACAGATTTTTTGGCGAATGGTATCAGGTTTTCCATTTCAGGTCAACTAGAGGAGTTAGGAAACTAAATTAAACACTATTATTTGTGTCCAGATTTTTAAGAGGGTGTATGTTATTAAAAATTGCTGAAAATTTTTCTCCAGCATACAAATAGTAGGCCAAACTACAAATTCTTAAAAAAAACGAAAAGATTTAAAGTATTATTTTCTTTTTTTCTGAAAAGACAATGTCAATATAAAACGAACAGAAATTAATTTAAAAAAAAAACCATTTTCCACAAAATAAGTTTTTCAAAGAAAAGTAAAGAACTCCTTTAAACAAAAAATGATCAAAAATAAAATCAAATAATCTACCGAGCGTGAAACTACCATAAATCGACATAGATAACTAAATAAAACCCAAAAAGAACAGAAATTACAATAAATAGCCGAGTAAAACTCAAAACGAGCAGAAATTAACATAAGTTGGGCTCAAAACCTCTATGCCTTCCTAAGACCAAAACATAATTTGCACTTTACAGAAAAAATACAAATGAATGTGCATTGTCATTTTAATATACATATATTGATATTTAGTAATCAAAATGTTAATATTATTTGATTTATTAAAGTTATAAAAGTAAAAACATTTATATTTTTTTCAGTAAAGTGCAAATTAGGTTCAAGTCGTGGGAAGGCAAAGGGGTTTTGAGCTCAACATATGTTAGTTTCTGCTCGTTTTGAGTTTGACTCGGTTATTTATTGTAATTTCTGTTCGTTTTGGGTTTCATTTATTTATCGATGCTGATTTCACGCTTGGTAGATTATTCTATTTTTGCTCATTTTTTGTTTAATGGAGTTTTTTTTACTTTTCTTTGAAAAACTTATTTTGTGGAAATTTTTTTTTAATTAATACACAAAAAAACTATGTATGAAGAGGTGTGACTTTTTCTCCCAAGCCTTATCCTGGATTCTTCAGGTTTCTACTGATCATATGAATATTCTTGAAATTACAAAAATTTATCCTAATTAAAAACGTAAATATATCCTCAAATACTATTTTAAGTTGAATTCATTTTTACTAATAAAAACAACAGTTCTACTCGTGATTATTGTGACGGAGACACAGTTTCATTATATTTTGTATTGTAAACTATACGGAAGTAAAAGAATTGAAATGTACAAGTTTGGTATATAGTTCAAGATTGTTGGAAAATATTGTTTTGGACTAGTAGAAGAAATAATTGCAATATTTAGTCCACTAATAAGCCTTGGATTTTCAAATTCTTCATCGTAAAAGTTTTTGTAGAAATACATAAAATTTTGAAGAGAGACTATTGGAGAAAGATATCCAATCATAATTTTGATCCTTCTATTTTAGGACTCCTACTATATCTGAAACATGGAATGCAAATCCATCATCTAAATATTCGAATGACGGTGAGAAGAAAGAGACAGAACATGAAACTATCCTTGGGCTTAGCCACTCTCTCTGATGCTCTATCATCATCACATATATCTACCTTAACTCTTACACATGAAGCAATGTGATCTTAAGAGGTGCCACCTAGCCGATCAATATTTTTTTCCACATGTGTGCTGTTTTCTTAAATTTCTACATTGCTCTACGTTTTCCCAACTAGACTCCATCTTCAAACCAAGAACTGCAAAATGGGATTGATTTAGAGATCAATTATTTTATTTTAGCCATATATTTTAGATTTTCACCTTTTTTAATGCAATTTACAAATTGTTATTAATAAATTGAGTTATTTATATATTATACTGCTCTATAGTGTTCAACCAAAGAAGCAAACCAAAACAGTAAACAACTAATCACTAGCCGCATCAGACTCGAAGAAAAAGTCAATTTGACTGACATAACTTAATATAGGCCTCAAACGTGAATAAAAGTATGTTTATTTTTCTCGTAATAAATGGGGGAGGGTAATGTTACTTAAATTAATAGTTATTGGCAAAAAAAATTAAAAACGAATCTATATTGATGAATTGGTCTATTGGACTATACTTCAGCTTAATGAACACCTTGAGTATTAATTTAATTTGCTTGGACGGAACATCAGTACATCGGATTTTTTTTTAGAACTAAATATTCCTTTTAGATAAATATGAGATACAATATCACTTAATATTCTGACGTAAAAATACCCCCATGCTTCCAAAAAGATAACCAGCATCAAATCAATTATGTAGGTAAGTATAAGGGATATTTAAACCCCTTCCATCTACACCTTTGACAAAAATCATCTCAAAATATTATGGTTTTTCAGTGATGCCTGTAATTTTGCATGTTTTTTACAAATAATTGACCTGTTTCTGACTTTTTTTCAAAGTTGAGACCCCACACTCAAATTGTTCTAACTTTGAATTAATATACTATATGCTTTTTTAATTTAAATCTTTCTTTGCAGCTTCTAAAATATTTTGGAATTTTGGCAACTATAACGGACTCACAAACCATTGAATGAGTGTTTTGAGAAGTTGTTGTAAAGTGTATTTTATGGTATTTGGGGGTTGTAGTCGTAGATGCCTTTATTTTCCCTTTGCAGGGGAGGTAAACTCTGGCCCTAAGGTAATTAAACTTTGGTAGCGTGCCTTAGGCTATGACCGAACTAATGAGGCGAACCGACTGGGTATGTTCGAGGGGCTAAAGGTAGATCGTAGAGAGGTTGTCTAAAATTCAATACTTTTGTTTAATTAACATATAATAATTCCAGATATAGATATTCTACTGGGACTGGCTGTCCCAAGTAGACCATAAGTCTCAGAAAGTACAATGATATATAATAAGATACTTAGACACTTACAATGATAAGACAAGATTCCAAGGTATTTCTTAAAACAACGGACCAGAGGTCAGTCCGGCATAAAGTTAGTATCAGTCTCCCCTTCCGATAAAATGTCTCTTTTATAAATTTTTATCAACCACACCTTCATTTACCCAACCCACGTAATAGCTAGGAAGTGGTGATTTCTCAATTTCCTGTTAAACAGAAACTTGGCAGGATATGTTCCTTATCTTAAAAAAAAGTGGTATTTCTAAACTTCGTATTTGTGTCTTATATATTTTTACTAAATTAATAATTAACTAACTTAGATAGCTTTACCACAAAGTTATTTCGACTTGGCTGTTCTAACCCTTCTTTTAAATATCTTGGTTCTATAACAAACTATTGCACGATAGAATGAAAAAGTTAAAAACTTAAATTTATTAATAAATAAAGAAAAGGAATGAGCGTGCCTTCAAACCAAAGCTCAATCCAAGTAAGAATGTACAAGCACAACTTCAGCAATTGTTACAGGATCAACATTTGCAGAAGCCTTTACTTACTCCCAAAATGCTTATCAACAGTTTGGGGCCAATACTTAAATAGAGAGTGGACTTTCGTGCTCCTGTCCTGCAATTTAAATATTTTTATGGTTAATCCCTTAGGCTAATGTTTTTTACATAAGTTTATGTTTTTTTAATAGGTGCTCTTTTTGCCCCCAGATCTTTTCCCACAAGCAAAGGTCTGCAGCAGTACCAGGACAAGAACAAATTATTATAATTTCATTTACCCAAAAACTTACTCAAAGCTGCTATTTCTGTTATCTATGACAACCTCAGCCCCATCAATCGTCATAAAATTTTCCCTTAATAGGGATGCCATTAAAGGAAATCTTTTGACTAAAAAGACAAAACAAATGAAATATACTGTAGTTAAAAAAAATAGTTATTGCTCGAACTAGTTCGCACAAAATGAAACTTTCATTTTTCAAAAAGAATCAATCGCTGTAATTTCATTTGTTACAGTAATTTATCAAATCACGTTTTTTACTTTTTAGGGGGGATAGAAAAAGCTATACGGTTATACCAGTCAGGTAGCACAAGGAAATACTGAAAGTTAATGAATAAAAACAAAACAAAACTTTGGGGTAAAAATAACTGACGATAGAAATACTTCGGATCTTGGACAATGGCTTCCTCGTTTTGAACAAGTGGAGGGAAATAGTTCTGCATCATAGAAATTAAATACTCTAGAAGGGCTTTTTGGGGTCCAATTAGAGAGTCTTTCGAACCTCTCTGTTTGGTCTAATTAGAATAAAAGTCTAGTTCAATTTGTGCTTTCTCTGTATGGTCACTTACAAAGTAGGGTTGCGATCCCGGGTGAAGGCATTTCAAGTTTTTGGTAATTAATATACGAATAAAACAAGACAGTCAACCCATTATTAAACTATATCATTTAAAAACGAGCAGAGAGTAATTCAAAAGAACTTTTCCCTAAAAAAGTATTTTCAAAGTAAAGTGAAATCATGACATTCAAATAATAAATTAGCATAACAGGTTAGACTTCAAACAAACAAGTTTTAAAATGAACTTGAAGCCTAAAACAAGCAAAATTAAAACGAGTAATCACATAAAACTTAAAAATAAAAGAATGCAATGGATGAACACATAAAACCAAAAAATCACCTCACCTTTACTCCGCCACCCCTAATATGCAAAAATATAGACCAGCCTGAAGTAATAGCACATCGCCCATCGCCCTTGCCATTGCCCTATGTTCAGTGTTGCCAAACTTTGAAGAAAACACCCCTCGCCAATCGCCCAATCTTTCAAATTTATTACAGTGTTGCCAAATTTTGTCTCCTTTAACCTAAAGGACTATTAAAAATACTTTAACACAATTGACTCACAGCAGAGAAGGTTCTAACGGGTCAGACACTACTTTTTGGGACTAAACCTTATCTGCTTGAATAGTAGCTCACTTTAAAGCCCATTTTTCGCTGATTCATAATATATACGTCTTACCGCGTTTAAAATTCTTGAATTCAATTTAGTTCCCAAATAAAGTTTTTTTAAGAAATTCAAAATCCTTGTCTTACAAAAAAGCGGGTGATGGCCTTGCT
This sequence comes from Artemia sinica, assembly GCA_027921565.1. Lineage (NCBI taxonomy): Eukaryota > Metazoa > Arthropoda > Branchiopoda > Anostraca > Artemiidae > Artemia > Artemia sinica. The sequence continues at coordinate 56,138,823 of CM051256.1, read as the reverse complement.
TTGGCTTATTATGTCCTATACAGTGTTTTTATGAAGTGAAAAACAATTTACGATAACATTACCATAACATTTAGTATTTTCTTCATTGCCACAGCTCTTTTTGACTTTTTTATTTAACCAGGGCGATTTTCTTATCGCCCTAGTATTAAAATTCTAGCCATAAGGTCAAAGAATGAGGAAAAGGTTCCTATTCTTCTCAAAACGTGGAGTGCTATCATCAGACGGATGAGACGTTTCAAATGAGCTGTCATTCGCCACAAATCGGAGCACAATCACAATTGACTCACAGCAGAGGAGATTCTAAGGGGTCAGACACTATTTTTTGGGACTAAACCTTATCTGCCTGACTAGTAGCTCAATTTAAAGGCCATTTTTCTCTGATTCATAATATATACGTCTTACCGCGTTTAAAAGTCTTGAATTCAATTTTGTTCCTAAATAAAATTTTTTTTTTATGAAGTTTAAAATCCTTGTCTTACAAAAAAGTGGGCGATGGCTTATTATGTCCTATGCAGTGTTTTTTATGAAGCGAAAAACAATAGGCCTAAGATTTACCATAACATTCAATATTTTCTTCATTGCTACAACTCTTTGTGACTTTCTCATTTAACCAGGGCGATTTTCTTATCGCCCTAGTCTTAAAATTCCAGCCATAAGGTCAAAGAATGAGAAAAAGGTTCCTATTCTTCTCAAAACGTGTAGTGCTATCATCAGACGGATGAGACGTTTCAAATGAGCTGTCACTCGCCACAAATCGAAGCACAATCACAATTGACTCACAGCAGAGGAGATTCTAAGGGGTCAGACAAACTTTTTGGGACTAAACCTTATCTGCTTGACTAGTAGCTCAGTTTAAAGGCCATTTTTCTCTGATTCATAATATATACGTCTTACCGCGTTTAAAAGTCTTAAATTCAATTTAGTTCCCAAATAAAGTTTTTTTTTAAGAAATTCAAAATCCTTGTCTTACAAAAAAGCGGGCGATGACGTTGCTTTGCCTTGCTTTGGTTTATTATGTCCTATACAGTGTTTTTATGAAACGAAAAACAATTTACCATAACATTACCATAACATTCAATATTTCCTTCATTGTTACAACTCTTTGTGACTTTTTCATTTAACCAGGGCGATTTTCTTATCGCCCTAGTCTTAAAATTCCAGCCATAAGGTCAAAGAATGAGAAAAAGGTTCATATTCTTGTCAAAACGTGTAGTGCTATCATCAGAAGGATGAGACGTTTCAAATGAGCTGTCACTCGCCACAAATCGAAGCACAATCACAATTGACTCACAGCAGAGGAGATTCTAAGGGGCCTTAAAATTTCAGCCATAAGGTCAAAGAATGAGAAAAACGTTCCTATTCTTCTCCAAACTTAGAGTGCTATCATCAGACAGATGAGACATTTCAAATGAGCTGTCACTCGCCACAAGTCAGAGCACAACTACAATTAGCTCATGATTATTGGACTTCTCAACAATGCTCAATTAAAAGTTTGACTGGTTATGCTCTATATACCGTTTTAATTTAGCAAAGAATTATAGATAATTCTTAAATAAAAATCATTTTTTGAAGCGAAAGTTGGGAACAAAATTAAACCTTAAAATAGTGAGGAAGGGGTCTACCCCCTCCCCAACTCTTGCTCTTTACGCTAGTCTTCAAGATTTATAAAATTACTTCGCATTCAAAATCAACGACCCTTTCTCCAGGTTGAAATAACCATTATTTTTCGAGAGAGTCGTTGCGTAATTATGACGCTAGCCCTTTTCTCTTAGACGCATACAAAAAAAAAGAAGTAAGATCACATCAAAAAACGCATACAAAATTTGTTTATATCCATTTTTGTTACGTTTTTTCAAGTCAGATAAACATTTGGAGGGGGGGGTCAAACCACCCTGACGCCCCCCCCCCCCCCCCCATCTCTGGGTACGGCCTTGATATCCAGCAAAGAAGACCAACAACTCAAATAAATAATTGCCCCGTAAATTTATCATATAATTCAATTTGTTCTCCATTGTTAAATGTTTTTCTGATTTTCTAATTTAACAATTTATTTTTCCTTATATTCGCTAGTTCACTGTGGAGCGAATACAATTTGTTCTTAAAGGAATCGTTTATTATGAAAAAAAATCTAGAAAAATGAAAAAACTTCGTCTTGATTAATTCACAAAACATAAATGGCTTAAGTTCAATTATCAGCCTTCATGAAGCTTGAACAATAGCAAATCATTCGTCTTCATTTGTTTCTTCAACTTTGGCTTTGAATATGTTGGGCTTAGATGAATTCTCTTTGCTCTTCATTGTTTGCTTGTTTCAGTGGATATTTATGAATTCCTTAACAGAGGATTTTCAATGGCCTTATGCAGCAAAAGATGCCTGAAAGTAGGAAAATAAAGGAAGTAAAAATTCGTCAAAAAAAAAGATTAGTTGGCATGAAAGTCAGGAAAATAATTATACATAAAATAAGTCAAATTAACTTGAAATAAGATTACTGTCACCCTTTCACTAGAATGCTAGGCTTTTGCATATACCTCTACTTCAGCCGACATTAAGTTGTATTGAAAATTAATACTTACTAGTGTTTTATGCTTTTTCAGCATTTAATTTTAAGTCTGATTATGAAAAACTGTGATTTTATGGAATTATTTGACTAGTTTCTGGAGAAGTGTGTAAGCCTTCCACGTTGTTTCAAGCATAATCATTTCTAGTATTGGTAGTACCCGGGGAAAGATAATTTCAGTGTCCCCCCCCCACCAACTCAATTATAATAAAAAAAAGCCGAATGATGGTACTACTGTCATTTTAGTTTTTCACTTTTCCCGCGTAGCATCTTTTTTTTATTATATACTCTTACAGATTTAACTGCAGAGAGTGGCTAAGGCACCTTCTCCACTCGACGACGTTACAATTTAGAAATTTCCAAACTTAAGGTCGCTTAAACTATCTTCCATTATTCAATTTTGGTCGTCATTAATAAACGAACAAATCTCTGAAAGTCATCAATAAAGCAAATGAAGTTAAATAAACAGAAACAGAGAACATTATTAAACAGAGCTGTCGATTGAGTTTTCTGCATGACCAACAACTTGATACATTGTGTTGAAGGAATTTTCCCAGAGTTTGCTACTTTTGCCTGATTTTTTTGGCTAAACTAAGATAAAAGTAAAATAAAAAATTACATTAACAAAGCGAAGACAGATGAGGAAAATTGGAGCAACTCTAAACATTATAATAGACAATGAATGTTCTCTTGTTTCAAATTGTTTTTCGTGTTTTCAGCTGTGTAATAACTAGCAATTTTATTTTCTTTGAGGATGATAAAATCCGCCATTAATTTTCAAGTTAATCAACTTGTTTTGACGAAGCTTATATTAAAAAAAAAAAAACCACATAAACGAGGAATATAAAACACAAAATGACACAAAAATGAAAATATACCAGTTTCTAACACAGACTTGTAGATACCAAATTTTTATTTGACTAGCTTATTTTTAAGTGTAACGACCAATGAAATATTGCTTTTTTCAAGACTTCCGAGCTCCATAGAATTCAATTTATTTTCTTAAATCTCGCTTTTATTTTGTGATAAGATATACCAACTATTTTCTATTTACACTCTTTTTGGGTGAAACTACGAAGTAGCCTACATGAAACATAGAAAAAATAAATAAACTTCATTAAGAAAAACAGATTGGCCTCTAGCACTAATTTGTTTTTTTTATTTTTAGTTGACCCGAATGTTTTAATATACAATAGGTAATGAATTTAAGCTAATATCAAGATTTTTTTGTTCTTCATCTTGGTCACAATTTGGTGTGTCCCACAACCATTCAATTTACATTAAAAATGAATATTTGGTTTACCCCTGAATTTTAGATATACGAAACTTGTGTAACAGTTGAGCACCCAAGACTTCCCTTCAATGAGCCTTTTCTTGGATTTTTTTGGTAATTTATAGTTAAGTTTTTAAGTATAGAATAAATAACTCAGTGTAAACAAATGAAGAAACCGATTTTCTTGAGCCAAAGTAATCAATTAGTCTAATTTCAGTATGTAGTTGTTTTTAAACCCAAACTAATTTATCAATCCAACATTTAGCCCTATCTGCTTCAGCAAAATTGAGTCTAGGGCCAAATTGGCACTATTATGCACACATTTATAAGCTAGGCAAAACTATGAATGTCGTTTGATTCAACTGTTTTATCTGACTCAGTTCTTGTATTGGATTCAAGTCATCCATTATTTTTCATTTGGAAAGATATAATTGAATATTATTTACATGACTGTTGAATTTATCTCTTTCAAAAGCTATAATATTTTACAAATTAGACAGTTTAATTTTCCCTCTTGTATGACTTTAAACGTTTTAAAGAAACAATCCCTGTGGAACCAATGGTCTTCATTTGTATTACATCCAATCCAATTTGTTGCATCATCTGAATCCGACGAATCAGAATTTGAGTGATATGTTACAGGTGACATTCTGCAAATTCTGCAAATATTAGTCAATGATACGTCCATGGCTTTTACAATTTCTGCAAAGATTTGGGCTCGCATTGTATTGCTAATTTCGTCATCTGCCAAATTGTCAATTATATTTTCTTCGTCTCTGAAATTTAAGCAGAGATCGTTGAGTGGATCTTCACACTCCAAATCTATCGAGTTGCAAAGAAAATTTATAAATTGAAGGCACATCGGCCCGCAATTGAAACCATCGTCTTGTTTTTTGAATTTAAAGGGAAAAATTTTTAAATCGGACCGCTTATCAAGAAAAACGATTGAAAATTTGCCCAAATATTTGTCTTCACCCTGTAAAGGGTAAAAAGAAATGTAACTCCTGCTCAGACTATCAATGAAAATAAGCGTCCAGTGCACACCAAACTCGTTAACCAAAAAAATCGAAATTTTGGCAGGAATCAAATAACCTGGATCCTTGAGTTGTAATAAGATCTTGTTTACAAGTGGTGCTCCTTGAAGAACGACACCATGGCCTAGATTTCTTTCCTTTATTCTATTCATTATATATGCCTCCATAATCTGATCGCTTAGCCAAGCCTGTCCTATTATTGAAGCCAGTTCACCTATTGAAATGTTTGCCAAATTGTTTTCCTCCCCCCCCCACTGACACTCTTCCTAAAACAATTGAATCGCTGTGACCCGAAGAATACTTTGAATACGCGCTGCTAAAGTCTTGGAAGTTGTCCAACTGTTCATTTTTTGAAAGTACTTTTTTAGCTATTTTTATGTTTTTTCTATTCAACTTTTCAGCAGGTATGATGTATTCCGGTGGAAGACAAAGATTAGGGGACGTGTCATAATATTTGAAGCCAGTTATATTTTTTTATTGCTTTTTTTCTTCCAGACCTCTTTTACAGTATCCATTTTTGGGAATTGCTTTTCCTTTTCTTCCTCTTTTTGTTGCATCATATCAATATCCATTCGTTTTCTTGAGCTAGTAATTTTAGAGGTAGGGGATAGTTATTCAGGAAAGCAATCCTGTTTGAAACCATGGGTATAGCATTTATATAACTCATATCCACAAATTCACCAGGGTCCATGGGACTTAGACCAACTTTGTAAACCTGTCTTTTCATTATTTTGAAATAATTTTCTACTGATGCATTTGTATGTCTAGTAAATCTACCATTTAGAATTATTGCAGTTGTTAAGGGGGAGAGTTTAATAATTATTTGTTCTAGCCTATGACAAACATTCAAACTATAATAACGGTTTAATTCCTTGTCCCTACTATTATCCTCTGAGCATTCATCATGAGAAGCAAAGAAAGATATAAAAGGATTTTCATCATTAGCGTCACAATTACCAGTAAACTCACAATCGTCTATAGTCTTGTCTTCAGAGTCAGCATCTGGTTGAAACATTAGGCTAGAAGGTTCACTTACAGATTTTAATAGATCCAGTGCTCTTGATTTTACCTTATCTGTAATATATTTTTCGGTTAAAAGTGCTCTTAAGCAGGTCCAGTATTCTTTTATCGACTCCAACGATTCTTGTTGCATTATCATAGCTACTGAACGAACTATGAAGTCAGTTGTCTTAGAATCTTTGTACTCAAGAGCGCAGAACCTATAAATAAATTTGATCATATGTGCCGCACATATGATTAGCTTAGTTTTTTTTATTTATGTTCACACCTTTTTTTACCACATCATAACACCAGTTCAAATACTGTAATAACGTATCTTTATTTAGTGCCTGAAGAACTACATACATCATGGCCCAAGAAAAATCTGTTACTATAAAAGGAACGATTTTTTTTGTTCTACGGTATAGCGGACAGATAAAATCTTCTAAAATTACCGTAATGGCTCGCGTATCATGTGTATCACTTACCGCATCAAAGTAGGAAACTGGAAGAAGGCTCAGTCCTCCACCTCCTGATACTAATGAATACAAGAATTTTTTTTATTGCTAGGCCCTATTTTACGTATTACCCCCCCCCCCCCCCCGTTGCATCCAAGTGATGCAGAAGGTCCTGGTTAATTCATAATTCCTGTATGGCCAGTTCCATCTGCTTTTCTGGAAAAAGTACTATACAAAATAGATGCCATGACAGTCTTTGGACGTACCCATTTATGCTGTTTTTTTTTTTTTTTTTATTCATCTATACTTGTTGCCGCTTGAAATGTTTTCATCTTGATCTCCAATTCCAAGAAGGGATGTAGTTGAGATTTGAGAGATTTCGAAAGGTCTGACAGAGCCTTATGATGGACATTTAAGCTAAAGGGTAGCATGAACATTTTTTTTTCGTTATTGGATTCTAAAAATCTGTGCTGGTTTTGTTGGAATTGACCATAATCATACCCTTTGTTTTGTAGTTCCTCCTGTTTTTTCTTCCTTGCAACACCCGAGAGTTCCATTTTTACCCTCTTGGATTTATCATGACACGCTATTCCCACTTGATCTACATCAAAAGTGATTGTCATGTCCGTGGTAGTTATAATCTCGTCAATAGTGCATCTTGAACTAAACCTGTATTTTGCGTTACATCCTTCAAGTTTGCATTTTGCGCTAGACTTAATCTTGTTCTTCTTATGATTATTTAAAAAAATTATTTGACACTCTTTTTTAAAATACTTTCTGATTAAAGAGGTACAATCGTTTTTCCTTATGCTTATCTTGGCAAAATCGTTACATTCAAAAGTGTTCCTAAGCTCTTCTGTCAGCACTTCTAGGACAAAACTGTTTTTTGTAATCAGTTTTGCGCATCTGGCTTCTTCATGCTGGTTTCGATTTGTTTTTTGGGGTTTCCGGCACCTGTAAATTTAATTTGAACAGTTACTTTCGTAACTTTTAGCATTTACAACATTTAAATTGTAATTCCACAATTTTATTAAACCTGAAAGCGAATGTATTTCTTCTCAAACGTGACCCCTCCCACCTTAATGCAGCTTAGAAAACTGTTATTAACAGTTATTAATAAAAAGAATCTCAAAGAAGTAGAGTTAAATTGAAACTTTAAACAAACATTTATAATTTCTCGTCAAATCGCTTTTATGACTTCTGTTAGTAGAACAATGCAAATGTTACAAAGTTGCAATATTTTAGCTAATAGTTAAATTGCTGGCATATTCAAACCCAATTTAACTTTTAACCCAATTTAATAATGGGTGGTCGTCTATCCTTGGTGTAAACATGTGTGAGAAATTTATTTTTGAATACATTTTTGAAAACAGTTATCAATTAAAACAAAATTCTGAATGAAGTAAAGAGCGACATTGAAACTTTAAACAAACATTTATAATTTCTATCCTCAGTGAAAACATATGTGAGAAAATCGTATAAATGCAACAGAATAACAGTTTCTGATTACGTCCAATTTATTACAATATTTAATTACAATTTAATAATTTTGATTTCTCTAATACAAAAATTCACAAATATATATATAAGTTAGGGTATCGCTGATTTATGATTGTTTATAAAAGAAAACAAGTTTTTTCAACTGAAAGTAAGGAGCAAAATTAAAAATAAAAACGAACAGAAATTATTACGTATATGATGGGTATTGCCCCTCCTCAAGGCCTTGCTCCTTCCGCTAAAGTTTTTTAGTACTTTGAAAAGAGCTTCTTATTCTTCTAATTAAACTACTGTTGAGTTTCAGGAGTCGCTCTTAAAGAATTGGGACTAAATTCAAACTTTAGCGTAAAGAGCGAGGTGTTGAGGAGGGTAATACCACTCAAACTCGTAATAATTTCTGTTCGTTTTAATTTTTGATGTTGTTCCTTACTTTCAGTTGAAAAAACTTGTTTTTTTTTAATTTCTGATCGTTTTTTAAATAATACCAGGAAATATGGCTCTACCTTCCCTGAAAAAATCACCCTCCCCACGGAAATATCCTCTGGACAATTCAATCCTGGTGAAAATTTACCCTGTAAAAATAAGCTTAACACCTCCACGCGTAAAATTGAGTCAGTAAAGACAAAAGTAAGACATAAATAAATTTCGTATAGGAATTCTGGCAAATTTCCTCTGAAAATTTCATCCTCTGGAAAATTCCTTCTCCATAGAAAAATTCTCCCCGCGCAAAGTTCTCCCAGGAAAAAATTCGTCCTCCCCTCCCCACCCAAAAATGTATGCATACTTCCCAAAACATTAATACTATACAAATAATATACGTAAACAATGGGCTAATTTTATAACTTAAGGACCTTACCTCAGGGACTGTGGGGGGTCAATTTATCTCCAAAAACATAGTTATTAGGCATTTCAACTATGCTGAACAAAATAGCAATCTCAAAATTTCGATCGTACGATTTTGCGAAAAAAAGGGGCGCGGGAGGGGGCCTAGTTGCCCTCCAATTGTTTTGGTCACTTAAAAAGGGCACTAGAACTTTTTATTTCCGTTAGAATGAGAACTCTCCCAATGTTCTAGGCCCACTAGATTGATATGACTACCCCTGGTTAAAACAAACAAGAACAAACAAATAAACACGCATCCGTGATCTTTCTTCTGGCAAAAAGTACAAAATTCCAAATTTTTGCAGGAGCTCGAAAACTCTACACTTAGGTTCTCTAATACACTGAATCTGTTGGTGTGATTTTCGTTAAGATTGTATGAATTTTAGGGGGTCTTTCTTTCTTTTTTTCAAAAATCAGGCAAATTTTCTCAGGCTCGTAACCTTTAATTGTTACTACTAAACTTAATAAAGCTTATATATTTAAAATAAGCATAAAAATCTAATTCTTTTGATATACCTATTGGTATCAATATTCCGTTTTTTAGAGTTTCGGTTACTATTGAGCCGGGTCGCTCCTTACTTACAGTTCGTTACCACGAACTGTTTGAAAAAAAATCGCATAATTTTGTCGTCTGAGACTTCAAACACTTTGTTATGGACTATAGGTGGCGGTGACGTGGGAAGGCTCGTCTCTATTTGTGTTTGGACGCTCTGCCACTCAGTCTGCATTGATCCCTCCCTCTTTCTAAATCCCTATCTCTTTCTAACACACTACCGTAGATTTGTAATCTTCATTTTGGCATTACTAAACTATTTAATAGTAATAAAATTTAGTAACTATTATTCTAAGATCAGAAATGTGGGCTTAAAAAACATAGCTTGCAGCCCTTTGTTCATTGAGCACAGCGTAAAGTTAACGCTGATTCACTTTGAAGCACGGTTATTTTGGTTTCGTGATAAAGAAAATGTAAATATAGGTATTACATCTAGAACAATAACTTGCTCACCTATCCTTAAAAGAAAGTCATATATTAAAAAATAAACTAAGGAAATTGTTTATATATTCCCTATTGACTAAAAAAAATTCTTAGAATTCTTATAAGCTAGCTCTTCACTGAAAATCCATAACTGACGCAACAAAATGAATTAATAGCAGTAAAATCCGTAATTATCATGGAAAATATAAAATACTTGATTGTATGGCTCCCAAGAGTCTTTACTAGACTTGAAATAACACTAAATTTGTATATACTTACTAATCAAAACAAGTTCAATTTTTGTAGAAATGTTATTTTTTCAAAAGCTAGAATTTTGATACCAAATAGTCCATCAAAGAATTGGCGGTTTATGCTGATTCTAAAAATAATAAAGTTCCTTAGGTTTAATGTTGCCCATCAAAAGGTGCGAGTCTAAGAAAATGTGTCTGCATTTCAAATAAGGGGGGTTACGCACCCAAAAAGCCAAGGAATCTTAATGAAACACATTTTGCAGGGGGGGGGCCTTTACCTTCACTTCTTTCCTTGTTATTCCAGTTTTTCTAAGAAATTCATGGATTTCTTCGAACCTATATATTTACAGAGTATAAACCCCCAGCCCCCTAATGTGCAAATATATACCCAGAATTGCATCCTTAATCTAAATATAAAATTCATTTGTATCACAAATGACCTTTACACCCATATTAGCCATATCGTGGATGTCGGGTTTTTTTCCCCGTGGTGATCGCATCGAGACAATAGTCTTAGGAAATACAGAGAGGGGTCATTCCAACGGAAAGAAAAACTTTAGAGCCCTTACTTTGGATATTTGGCAATAAACATCACCCCTAACAATATGGGCCTAATAAAAATTACTGGGTTGTTTAGCACCGAAGAAATTGAACTGTAGCAATTTGAATTAGTAGGTGGAAACTATAGCGAGGGAATCAATAATAGGCATTGTGTAACAGCCTATGTCAAAGTGTTCAGTTAAAAAACTTGTCTAGTATATGAAGAATCCCAAATGATTACTATTATCACTATCATGGATGGGTTTCAGACCAAAGTTCAAATGTTTATTAAAAAATTTTCTATATGAAATCTATAGATTTCATAAAACTCAAAGACAAGCTGGAACATACATAAATTTGAGATTTAAGCTATAAATGATTCAACTGATAAGAATTCATCTCTTTATCATTGCAATTATTTTGTCACAATGCCATAAAACATTTTGAAGTTCTCATAAGAAAGTATACTTTTATTATTTTTACTTCTTGGACCCATAATTTTGTATATGTAATAATTGGAAAAAAGTATTACGAAGAATGTAAGGTTAAAAAAAATTCTTCCAAATTGAGTGTCAATAAACTCATTTCTCTTAAAATCTTTGCTCTAAAGTATATATGGCTAAACTAGGAAAAAAGAATACATTTACTTACTTTACAATCATCAAAAACCTGTTTCTGGCTATTGTCAGATAATGACCAGACGAGATCAGAGTGCCTTGATGCTGAATAAAACCTACCAATGAATATTGTATCTCACTTTGTGAATCGTTTAGTTTATTCATCCAAATATATTCGTCAAAACTAATTGGTTGCTTGTTTTTTGTGCCGTCATTAAAAAACCTGGAAGTATTGATTATTTATCAATATGGTGGTAAGGAGGAAAAAAAACATTAAAAGGATCATTTAAAACTCTTCTTGACGCGTATATGTTGGTATTTTCCAAGACCACACCGCCTTAAATGACGCACAAATAACAGTTCTAATAGGAATAAATCCACTTATTAGACAGTCAAAAAACAATGACAAAAACTCGCATCCCATAAAACTCGTATATCTGCTGTTGATGGTCACTGCATATATGATCAAAATATTCAGAGTTTTTTGTCATCGTTTTTTACTGTCTATTGAAAAAATACATCCTAATTGGAAATGTTGCTAGCACGATTATGTGGCTCTTATTTTTGGCTTCTCGTACAAGAAAAGCTACTGTATTCATATCATATATAATATATTCTGTGATAAAACTTTCTGAAACTCCTTAAGTCTGTTCCGAAGCGTTTGATTTCGTTAGTTAAAATGTCAATATGATAGTTATCTTTTAAGTTTTATCTTTTAAATTGCAACCTAGTAAAGAGCAAACCACAGCCCATAGTTATCAAAAGTTGAAAAACCTATTAAAAAAACAACTGCTTAATGAGACAAAATTGCCATCTGACATTGATTAATTAAAAAAACCTTTTTCCACAAAATAAGTTTTTCAAAGAAAAGTAAAGAACTCCATTAAACAAAAAATTAGCAAAAATAAAATCAAATAATCTACCAGGCGTGAAACTACCACAAATCCGCATCGATAAATAAATGAAACCCAAAACGAACAGAAATTACAATAAATAACCAAGTCAAACTCAAAACGAGCAGAAATTAACATAAGTTGGGTGCAAAACCCCTATGCCTTCCCAAGACCAGAACAAAATTTGCACTTGACTGAAAAAATATAAATTTTTTTACTTTTATAATTTTAATAAATAAAATAATATTAACATTTTGATTACTAAATATCAGTATAAGTATGTTAAATCATTTGTATTTTTTTGTTCTGGCCTTGGGAAGGCATAGGGGTTTTGCGCAAAACTTGAGCATAATACCCTCAGCCGTTCTTGGGATACTGCTGAGATGCTTTATTGGGAATTAGCATTAACACAGTGCATTTTGAATTAATTTTAAGGCAACATTTAGTTTTTAAACATAATGGGCAAATGAGAGGGTGGGCGTGGGAGGGGGATTAGTTGCCCTCCAATCACTTTCGACTATTAAAAAGGGCATCAGCCCTTTCTATTTTCAATCGAATGAGCCTTTTTTGAAGTTCCCACGACAATTCCTTCGATACGAAGTGCCCTGGTCTAAACAACAACAAAAACAAAAAATAATAAATTATACCCACATCGATCTTTACTATAAAAATGTCAAGCCTTCCAATCACTTTCGACTATTAAAAAGGGCACTAGGCCTTTCGATTTCCAATCGAATGAGCCCTTTTGGAAACAAAAACGCTTTCTATAAACACCTTATATACCCCCAGGGCATAAATTAAAACCCTTACCCTAAGGTCTGTTAGGGTGGTTGTCATCCTCTAAGACCGAATTTCCAGAACTTTCAACTATATTAAACAAAATTGCTATCTCAAAATTTTGATTGGATGTGTTTGGGGAAAAGGTGGGCGTGAGAGGGGGATTAGTTGCCCTCAAATCACTTTCAACTATTAAAAAGGGTACTAGCCCTTTTGAATTTGAAATCAAATGAGCCGTTTTTCAAGTTTCTACGACAAAGATTTCAATAAAAACCTTATATGCCCCCAGGGCATAACTTATAATCCTTGCTCTGACTTTTGTGGGGGAGTTTCCTCCTCAAAAATATATTTTCTATCTGGAAATCAACTACGCTGAACAAAATAGCTATCTCAAAATTTCTATTGGATGTGTTTGGGGGAATGATGGGCATGGGGGGGGGGCGAGTTGTCGTCCAATCACTTTCGACTATTAAAAAGGGCACTAGCCACTCCAATTTCCAATTTAATTGGCCCTTTTCGAAGTTTCTACGACAACTCCTTCGATACGAAATGCCCGGGTATGGAGAAAAAATACACATTGTGCCCAAATCGTTCTTTACTTAGCAGCGCTAGCGCGCTGCCTATGATTCAGCAGGAATAGTAGCTATTATTTCGGTTAATCTTAAAAGTAAAAGTTTACTGAGAAAATAAACTTTAGATGATTTTGAAAAAGAGCCGGAAACCCTTTGAAACTGGCATCAGATCAAAATCAAAGTTGAACCATTGGAATCAGTATGGTCAAAAATCTTGTTCAGGGAAATTAGAGTCCCCCACCTTGAACAACAAAGAAAATCAATTTTTTGCATGGGTAGCATTAATGTGTCCTTTTTTGCTTTTTTTTAACCAGGGCTAGTGAATTACCAGAATAACATAAAAGAGATCATTAACCGCTCATTTGAACAGAAATGAAAATTGCTAGTTCCCTATTTAAGTGAACAACAAGATTGGAGGGCAGCTAGCCTTCCCCCAAAGGCCCCGTTCTAATAAAGTAGTCCGATCAGAATTATGAGACAGCAATTTTTTCAGCATAGTTGAAAGGTTAATAATCATACTTTTGGTGATGACCTGACACTCTATTGTCCGTGGGAAAACAGTTTTGAGTTAAACAAATATGGTCCTACGAAATCCAATAGATTAAATTAGATTAAAAGAGTTGGTAGTTCAGTTAATAGAGCTTGGACTTTGAATTAGGACGTCAAAGGTTTGAGTCCTTAAAGGGCCTCATTTCCAATCATGGTTTTGTGTCCTCTATATGATTATGTGGATAGCCTGTATTTGTTAAGGCAGACTTACTAAGCTGATTTGGCAGATTTGTTAAGGTAGAATCAGCTTACTAAGCTGATTCTAAATATATAAGTTTCATTAAGTCTATTTCTACCCATCAAATACTATGAGCCTGAGAAAATTTGCCTGATTTTCGGAAAAAGAGGGAAATACCCACTAAAAGTCAGATAATCCTAATGAAAATCACACCATTATATTCAGCGCATCAAACCATTAAACGGAAAGCAGGTCGTTCGCTATTGAGGTGGGAGGATGTCATACATAAAATGGTTAAGGGAAATGGGAACTTCCAGGGAGGGTGTAAAGAGGGAGGCTATGAATAGATCGTGATGTAGGAGGAGCCCGCATAGCTGTTTTGGCCTCAGGCGGCTGGGTGCTGCGTTGAGGTGTTACTAGTAGTAGTAGTAGTATCAGCATAAATCTTACCTTTTAATTTGGATCAGCATGATGGTAGGGTATACAAGTATTTGACAAATCCTCTTTTGTAATGTAAAAGAACAGTTATCACAGCTGAAAAAAAATAATCTTTTAAGACAATTGAATTCATATGAAAAATAGATAAAATAAAGACAATATGGTTAAAGGAACAAGTAAGTAAGTAAGTAAATAAACAAATTTATATTAAAGCAAGTGAGATAATTTCCTAAGCTTAAAATCATCCTAAAAATCAGCCAGTCTCTTTTTATGTTTCTCTCTTTTTAAAAGAGAGCCAGTCTCTTTTGAACAACTGCTGAAACACAAAAGCCCTTGAATTAGAATAAAAGGATTTCTTAAGGCACCAAAAATTTTTCTGTAACAAGGGAGGGGTAGAGGAGGGGGAAACTGTCTTCACATACTGAATAATCTCTATTCGTTTTAAAGAGTTAAGTTTATCCGGAAGAGTAAATTCTAGTTGTTCTGGGTGTCTAATATCTAGTGAGGTCTAGTTAATAATTTGTAAGGTATCGTCATTTCTAGGGGGACCTCTATACTCACAGCTAAATCATGGGAACAACTCCATTGGCAGTGTTAGTCAAATAGCCAATCCAATTGACTTCCGTTTTGGAGGAATTTGGACAAATTGGGTACTTTAGATGTTAGCCCATATTTCACCTTCTTCTTAACAGTACGCTTATCTTTTACCATTACTTACTGTACATGTGCTTTTACCGTTATCAAACAGTTCGTGGTAACGAACTATAAGTAAGGAGTAACGAGACTCAATGGTAACCGAAACTTTAAAAGATGGAATTTTGATATCAATGGATATATCGAAAGAATTGGCTTATTATGCTGATTCCAAATATTCAATATTCATTTATTGTTGTGATACACACTAAAGGCTACGAGTCGAAAATCTTTTTTCGAATATATGAAGAAGGAAAAAATACACCCTAAAAGTCAAATAATATTAATGAAAATCACACCATCAGATTCAGCTTATCAGAGAACCCTAGCTAAGAGGTTCCAAGCTCCTGTCTGCCATAATGTGGAATTTTGTATATATTTTTTGCCAGAAGAAGTGATCGTATCAAACCAATGGTCCTAGAACACTGCAAAAGGCCTAATTCAAACGGAAAATAAATGTTCTAGTGCCCTTTTGGGGTAACCAAAAGGACTGGGGGAGCACCTAGACCTTTTGCTTCCGACCTCCCTCCCCCAAAGTCGTCCGATCAAAAATCGGGAAAGCTATTTTTTCAGCATAGTTCAAGAGCCCAATGATTATACTTTTGGTTATGATATGAACCTCCATTGTCCCAGAGAAAAGGGCTATACAATTATGATGATATAAGGGGAATATTATCGAACCAATTTTTCTAGAAGATTGGCATTCGGCTCATTCGAACGGAAATTAAAATTTATAGTTCTGTTTTAAGTGACTAAAAAGATTTGGGGGTGGTAGCTAGGGGGCATCCTTTCCTCATATACGGAATAATTTTTGTTTGTTTTAAATTTTTATATTGCTCCTTACTTCTGGTAGAAAAAAATCGGTTTTTAACTTAATACTCAATAAAGACCATATCTCGAAACTAATGTTCTTGACTATCCTAAAGAACTTATACAAGTACTTACATGAGCGGATATAAAAAGCATTTAAAGAGAGGTTTACAAAAGCAAATTCAAATAAATAAACCCTTTTTTTTATCTAGAATTGATTAATGATAGGGAAGCATCCGTTTTTTGTTGGGAGGTGGGGGGGGGGGGGGGGGGGGTTGTAAAAAACTTAAAACCAAAAATATGTTATTATGGATTTTTATTAGGTTTCTACGAGTCGGATAAACATTTCAGGGGAGGGGGAGCTCACACATTGAAACCTCCCTCTTCCTTGGATACATCCTTGGATCCAATGCATACAGGACGCAAAGCACCCTTTCTAGGTTAATATCAGTTCGCGTACACAGTGGAGTCGATTCAAATAAATTTAGGGAGAGGGGGCAAAATGTCTCTGTCAAAACCGGGGGGGGGGGTAAATTTTTCATTTTTATAAAATATTCAACAAAAATACCAAATAAAATATTTTCAGTGTAAATTTCTTTTTAAAGGAAACTTCTTCTAAGAAAGTTCATAAAAAAAACAGCTCATGTTAACACTTTGCTTGTAAGTAAATACATAATTTACAATTTACCTTTCTTAAGTAACTCAAATAAATAAAAAAATGTCGGCCATTCTCTCACCAATCAATTAATTTTGTATTCCATAGATGGTAAGAGCACCTAGGATATTTTTTCTATTCCCATTTTTCTGTTTTTTGCTACAGGAGAAGCAGCTGGTATTTTTTCGTAAGAAAATACGGTTTGAAATTCACTTCTGCTATTTTTGGCTGCATACTATTATTTGTGTAAAAACACATTATTAAAATGTGCTTAAGCTGTTATACAATTATAGATAGTGGGAAAGCGGTTAATTAATATATTCAATTGAGCAGCCTTCTTGCTACTATCGACTTTCTGATCATAAGAATTCGGAAAAGGTTTTTACCTTACATATTCAATATCTTCAGGAAACATGTTCTGAAATTCACTTAGGTTATTTTTTACTACATAATATTATTTGTGTAAAAATACATTATGAAAATTGGCTTAAGTTATTATACAGCTATAGATAGTGGGAAAACAGTTAATTAATGCATCCATTTGAGCAGCCTCTTAATACTATTTACTTTCTGATCAGAAGTATTTTAAAAAGGTTTTACCTATATTCAACATCTTCAGACTCAAATATCTTTTCAAGACATTTGCTAATGTGGGTATCTGTAACGGTCACGGGTAACTGTAGCGTTTTGAATTCCTCGCAGACCTGTGAAGTTGCTCCGCAATTATAACAAGTGCGAGTATGCAGCATCATCCCTGAGAAAAAGTTTTCTGGCACCCCTTCTTCCTCCAATTTGATTTTGAATTTGTGTAAGAATTCAGCACAGTCATTTTGCACGTTGATGGAAAACGGACCAATTTCTATGAAATGTAAACTGTTACTAAGAAAATAATCAGTTCTTGATAACGAACTTTAAGAAATGAATGGCGCGGCTAAATAGTAACCAAAACTAAAAAAAAATAAACGAATTTTGATATTAATAAGTATATCAAAAGGGACATTTTCTGATTTCCTGTCATTATTTAAAAAATACACTGACGAAATACTCGTTATGCATTTTTTGTTTCTGAGTTTTAGAGTGGGAATCTTTTAGCTCTTTGCTTTATTTTTTCATTATGCATAACTGTCTTCAGAATTGTGCTGTAGGCTCTACTCTCAATAAGAGAAGCCTACTTATAAAAGCGCTTTATAGTTTTTACTCTGTAAAAAGAAACATCATACCCAGGGGTGGATCCAGGGGGACTGGGGGCAACCTCCCCCCCCCCAATATTTTTCAGGGGCTCTCACTCTATTCTTTTTTCTTTACTCTTTCTAAAATCAAACTTGTAAGTTGTTTGTTGCATGTCAGCTAGAAGCTTGATATGTATTTAATTTTGAAACTAAGTGCAGTCGTATTTCATTCAGACTCTAAAGCTGTTTAATTGAGACATTTTTCTTCATCGACCCCTACTTTTTCTCCCCCTTTCAGGTTTCACATGACAGCCCGCTATGTTCAGCACGGGGACAGAAAATCTGGACGAAATACGGACACCAAGCCTTAGACCATTGAGTATTAGTATTCATATAACTGAAAAAAAGTTTAAGAAATAGCAACACTTTCAGATACAGCATTACGTTCATAATATGTCTCTATCGCATGGTTTTTTATGTGAGCAGCCCACTCTGATCATGCAGTAACAGTAGGAACCCAATCAAAGTGTTCTCACTCCTTGAATTCTATTCTCACACTAATAACAACTATAGCAATAATCCTTCCTTATATTCACTGCGATCATGTCCCGTTAATATTTCCAACTCCCTGATTGGCCTAGACAGAGACATGTGATCCTGTCCCGTTAGTGGATCAATACACTTAGAAAAATCCCCTGATTGACCTTGAAAAACACATGTGATCTTGTCCCGTTAGTGGATCAATAACATTGTCCCGTTAGTATTCAGTGCGCATGTGCATTTTCCCCACAGTATTTCAAAGTTCCCTGATTGACCTTGAAAAAGGTACCTTTAAAGTACCAAATAGAACCTTTCTTATCTGGCAATGTTGTACACTTAATTTCGGAGTCAATAATGGGTTCTTACTAGTGACTCAGCTGTGCTTGCAGCCGCGACTACTCCTTATAGTCTCTTTCTGAGGGGCTGGTCAACCGTTAGTGTGTCTGCTGTAACTCAGGCTCGTTTCGTCTGAATTGTGGAAGCCAAAGTTACTGTTACCAAACGATTCTTTCTGTCTGTCTTTACTTCATTGAGTAAGCTGAACAGTCTTTCTGAAGCTACGTTCAAAACTAGCAACCTAGTAAGAGACGATCACGTCCAATTTTAAGAAATATGAAAACCCATAACTCCTAAAAAAAAAGTCAGATCAAAACAAAAAGTACACCATTAGAACCGCCTTGTCCTAAACCCCTGTACAGTAAACATTCTGTTATTTGGCTTGAACAGCAAGGGAAATATATTGGCTTGAAAATCAAGAAAAGTGGCGGTTACTACAACATTCTGCCTAAACGGCATATTTTTTTATTTCTCTTTTTTTTTCTTAACCACAGATAGCTTGGCACTGGAACATCGTAGAAAGTTGTTCATTGGCTCATTTTAAAGGAAATTAATTGGGTTAAAATGTTATGTTTTGTAACTAAAATAAATTATTTCTAAAAGAGAATAAATTTTAACACTAAAAACTGTATTTTTTATGTCTTTTCATACTTCAGTCTTTTCAAAGATATTTGATTTTTGTACATAAATCATAATAATCGTATACCAGCGGTTAGATTTGAACCCACGCCTCCGAAGAGACTGGTGGCTAACACCAGTGCCTTTGACCACTCGGCCACGCTTCCTCTCATAACTATATATGTGAATCCGGGTTGCAGCAGTAGCTAGCAGCCTAGTAAGAGACGATCAGTCCAATGCTAAGAAATATAAAAACCCAGAACTTCTAAAAATCGAGTCAGATCAAAACATTAGATTAAAGAACGAACTTTAGTCCATAGTAACTGAAGTTGTATTAAAAGACGATCATTATGAGATCATACGTAAGGGATCGATACTGTAAATTGGAATTTTGTAAGTATTATCGGTATCATGGTTTTATTGATAGCTGAATTACAAACTAAAAGAAATCGACCCCGGGTAAGGTCGAAAAATTAACAATATAACATATCGTCTTAATCGTAGGTATTAACCATATATGAAGTAATAAGTGAATGCAATATTAATAAGCAGTTATATTTTGACAAGATAATATAAGACAAACATATTGGATCGATATAGTTCATTTTAGATGGGGAGTATGTAAGTTTCAACGGATATCCAGGTTGCCGTTGTAGCTAGTCCGGGTTGCAGCGGTACCTAGTAACCTAGTAAGAGACGATCATCCGGGTTGCAGCGGTAGCTAGCAACCTAGTGAGAGACGATCACGTCAAATGTTAAGATATATAAAATACCATAACTTCTAAAAAAAAAGATTCAGATCAAAACTACATAAAGGATCGATATAGTTCATCATAACTTTTCTCAGTCTCTCATTTATTAATTATTAGTAGAATTACATCATATAAGATGTGATAAGTGAATGCAATATTTATACAAGTTTATCTTTCGATAAGATAATTTTGTAATCAGTTTATTATCCGGGTTGCAGCGGTAGCTAGCAACTTACATAAAGGACCGATATAGTTCATCATAAATGGTATTTGTCAATTAGTTTTTTTTTTTATATAATCCGGGTTGCAGCGGTAACTAGTAACCTAGTAAGAGACAATCACAACCCATAGTGAAAACTAGTAACCATAACTCCTGAAAAAAGATTCAGATCAAAACAAGAAGTACACTATTAGAACCGCCTTGTCCAAAACTTATATATAGCCAACTTACCGTCCTTTGGCTTGAATAACAAAGAAAATACATTGGCTTGAAATTCAAGAAAATTGACTTTAACCACGATATTCTCCACAAATGGTATTACAGTAAAGAACAAACCTTAGCCCATAGCAACAGAAATAAGAATATCTAGGTTGCAGTGGTAGCTAGCAACTTATTAATTACATAATGTGGATTGCAGTGGTAGCTAGCAACCTAGTAAGAAACGCCAAATTTAAAGATGATTATTAGAAGAACTAACCATTGCTTATGATGGACTTAGTTAGCAGCCTGGTTCTTTGAGGTTCGTCTCTTACTATTCCAAAGAAGTATAAGCCGTAGGCTTTTTCCTGTTTTTATATCCGGGTTGCAGCGGTAGTTTACATAAAGGATCGACATAGTTCATCATGAAAAGTGTCAGTCAAGAGGATATCATGTAGTAGTTATTAATAAAAGTTGTGTTTAGACTTTAAAAAGACAAATGTATAAAAATTGCCTTTAACAGGATTTCTTAAGAAATCATCATAAGCAAAAATTTCCCATACCAGGAATCAAATTCGAGCCAACTGGGTGACAACTAGCTATCCCAAGAACTAGACCATGCAAGATATATTAAAATATCTAATTTCTGAAGTTTATGTTAAAGAACAAATTATCGTCTTAGTTAGCTGCCTGATTCCTTGAGGATCGTCTCTTACTATTCTAAAAAAGGAAAAGCCGTAGGCTTTTTCCTGTTTGTAATCTAGGTTGCAGTGGTAGCTACATAACCATCGATATAGTTCATCATAAATGGTGTTAGTCAAATAGTAATTAATATAAGTGTTGATTAGACTTTAACTTGACAAACGTGTAAAAATTGTCTGTGGCAGGAATTGAACCTGTGACCTTATGATTAGAATACCAACACGCTATCCACAGTGCCCTGCAGACTTTTAAGATTTTCTAAATGCAAAAATGTGGAATTTTGTATTTTTTGCCCAAAGAAAGATTACAGATGCGTCTTTATTTGTTTGTTTGTTTTTCCCCCCAGGGCTGATCGTATCAGCCCAGTGGTCCTAGAATGTCGTGGGAGGGCTCATTCGAACTGATGTACATAAAAGATTAATACAGTTCACTATAAATAGAGGTTATGTAAGTTCCATCGGATTTTGCGTAATGAAACAGTTCGTGGCAATGAACTGTATAGTAAGAGCGACTCGTCTCAATAGTAACCGAAACTTTAAAAAATTGAATTTTAATATGAATAGATACATAAAAAGAATTAGATTTTTATGCTGATCGTAAATATTTAAGTTTCATCAAGTTTATTCTTACTCGTCAAAAGTTACGGGCTTGGGAAAATTTGCCCTTTTTTCGAAAAAAAGGGAAAACACCCCTCAAAACTCATAGTATCTTAATGAAAATCACTCCATGAGTTTCAGACTATCAGAGAACATTATTATAGAGGTTTCTAGCTCCTATCCGCAAAAATGTTGAATTTGGTTTAATTAAAAAGGGCACTAGAACTTATAATTTCCGTTTGAATGAGCCTTCATATGGCACTCTAGGACCACTGGGTTGATGCGATCACCCCTGAGGAAAAAAAACTAACAAATAAACACGCATTCGTGATCTTTCTTCTGGCAAAAAATTCCAAATGCCCCATTTTAGCAGATAAGAGCTTTAAACCTCTACAGTAAGGTTTTCTGATACGCTGAATCTGATAGTTTGATTTTCGTTGAGATTCTAAGTTTCGTAGTGGTTGTTTCCCCCTTCTTTTGAAAATAAGGGAAATTTCCTCAGACTCTTAACTTTTTATAGGTAACATTAAACTTGATCAGATATTCAGATATTTTGATATATCCTACATGGTTTAGTGGTTATGATAGCTGACTCTCATCCAGTTGGCTTGACTTTGATTCCCGGTATTGGAAATTTTTACTTATGATGATTTCTTAAGGAATACAATTGAAATATTCGTGAATATAATGATTCCTTTTATTACTTCAGTTAATATGGGCTACAGTTTGTTCCTTAATATAATTTTTTTTTAGTTTGTGATTCAGCTATAAATAAAATCATGATACCGGTGATACTTACAAAATTCAAGTTTAAAGTATCCATCCTTTATGTAAAATGTTTGATTAAAAAACAACGCTTCTTTAGAGATGCTGCTTTCTAATCCTGCTTATATCGGGTTTTGGCAATCAATTTGAGAACACCTTTTTTCTCATAGTGCTCTTTCTTTGTGCAAGACACCTGCTTGTATCAACTTTCGTATCTTACCTTTTCCTTAAGTTTCTTTTTTCTTACTTGTGAAACCGGTACAATAAATAATTTTCTTAAGGAAATAAATATCACCAAACAATTTGTGTTCAGTTCTTTTATCAAGTAACAAAAACCTAACAAAAAATGCTAGTTTTAAAATTTTCGGGTATTTTTCAAGTTTAAATTAAAAGATTATTGCTCAGATACCATAAATATTTTTGCAAATCATGTGCCAAATACACCAAGAATGAATGAAATAACTGAAACTACGATTCATAAGAACAACAAAATTACATACAATGAAAAATTAGATGTGACAGAGTTACCTACTCAGACAAAGCCATTCGATACGCCGAATCTCGATTTGTGGAGACCAATCAGTTGCTACTGATCGGATGTCTGCTATTATGAGTATAGAGGAGTCTACATTGCTGCTTTGGTAATAGGTGTGGTAATTGGAGTGTTCTTGTTGTGGGAGTTGATAGTTTGTATATTGTCTTGTTTTGAGGTCGGCGTTGGTTGCTGCAGTATTTGCTGCCTTCTATGCAAAGAATAAGATGAATTCTATAAATACTATTAGAGCCGCCTTGTCCGAAACACCTATATAAGAAACTTACCGTTCCCTGTCTTGAAAAACAATTACAAGAAGTACACTATTAGAACCGCTTTGTCCAAAACCTCTATACAGCAAACTTACCATCCCTTGCCTTGAATAAGAAGGAAATTACATTGTCTTGAAAATCAAGAAAATTGACTTTAACCACGATAATCCCCCCATACGGCATCTTTTTTTTTCTTTCGATTTTTTTTCCTCAGTTAGCTGGGTACTGGAAAATCATAGAGAGCTGTATAATGGCTCATTTTAAAGGAACTTGCTGCATCTAGTTCCTTTTGTAATTAAAGAAAAAATATTTTTTTATTACATAAAGGACCGATACAGTTCATAAATGGTATTTGTCAATTAGGTTTTTCTCATATAATTATCCATTATTATGTAAAATGCAGTAATTTTTGGGGAGTTTTAATAAAAAATTTATTTGTTAACTGAAACTAGAATAATTCCTGAAAATTTCAAATAAAATCCGGGTTGCAGCGATAGCTAGCAACCTAGTAAGAGACGATCACGTCCAATGTTAAGAAATATAAAAACCCATAGCTCCTAGAAAAGCAGTCAGATCAAAACAAAAAGTACATCAGTAGAACCGCCTTGTCCAAAACATCTATATAGAAAACTTTCTGTCAATTGACTTTAACAGCAAGGGAAATATATTGGCTTGAAAATCAAGAAAAGTGACAGCTACTATAGCATTCTGCCTAAACGGCATCTTTTTTTTCTTTTTTTTTCTTTTCCACAGATAGCTTGGTGCTGGAACACCGTAGAGAGTTGTTCAATTGCTCATTTTAAAGGAAATTAATTTAATAACAACTTTTTATAACTAAAAAAAAGTATTTTTAAAAGAGAATATATTTTTCCACTAAAAACTGTATTTTTATGTCTTTTCGTACTGCGGTCTTTTCAAAGATTTTTGATTTTTGAAGCAATCAAACAGTTCATGGTAAAGTTATATTAAAACTTTATATTCCATAGATAGCTTGGCACTGGAACATCGTAGAGAGTTGTTCAATGGCTCATTTTAATGGAAATTAATGGGGTTAAAAACATTTTGTTATTAAAACAAATTAATTTTTTAAATAGAATAATTTTTTTACGAAAAACTTCATGCTTTATGTTAAAGATTGATCAATTACGTCATAATCTTATAATAAAGAACGAATATAAAGTTATTATAATCACATTGATAAGGTTACTGTTTACAACTTGCTGAAAAGTTACATTAAAGAACGATCTTCAGTCCATAGTAACTGAAGTGTTATGAGGAACCATTATATAGATGATGCTTACAGTAATCAAAGGTTACTGTTTACAATGTGTTGAAAATATATTAAAAGACTATCATTGGAATATCAAACCATTGTATACATTGGAACTAGTTAGCCACTTGAGTGTTTGAGGTTCGTCTCTTACTAATTGAAAGAAGAAAAAGCCGTAGGCTTTTTCCTATTTGTAATTTGTAACCAGGTTATTATTAATGGTTAATGGTTTAGTTTATGTTTAATAGCCCATTTTAATGCAAATTGCTACATCTAGTGCGTTGTGTAATTAATTAGGCAAAAGACGAAAGGAAATCAAAATATTCAAAGGACAAAAGTATAAAGGAAATTTCTTCTGTATAATTACAGAAGATTCCAGAAGAAAGCCTGTTTTATCAAAACCAGATAAAATAAGCTACGATAAAAAACTACTGAATATGGGAAAAAAATATAATACATAATCGGGAGATAAATTTTGAGTTCAGTTTTCCAAATTTTTTCAGCGTCAAAGCAAACAAATTATAATCAGGATTCACTTGTTACTGTAGAGCAAATCGAACTTCTATCTTCCTTGTCAGGAGGAGAGCTCACTAGCCAGTGCGCTACATCAACTGATAGTAAAGAAGTTATTATAGGGTTAATGATATGTCTAGACATTCCTCACGCAATCACTTCGGCAGGTTTCCTAAATTTAGTACAAAAAATCTCAATTCTTTGTTGGGGTTGAAAAGTTCATAAAATTATATTGCTCAGCTTCTGAGGCGAACCATAATCCATATTAACCAAAAGCTGAAATACGCGCGTTGAAATCTTAGTAGGAAGGGTAACACAACTTTCAATTTTTCTAAAATGAGTGATAATTCCAAGAAAGGCTTCTCAGATATTTACCACAACTGAAGTACCAAACGTAATTTTTTTCCAATTTCTTAAAAGTTTTCGCTAAGCTAGAAAAAATCTTCATTTCGTTTATATCATTTTAACTCATTTTACTGCCAGAAAAATAAATTTTATGAAACCATTCGAGTTATCACCTTTAATCGTTAAAGCGACTTGCTGTGAGGCAAAATTTTTTAAATTCAGTTAAATTTTAACTAGTATCAAATAAAAGATGATTTCCAACAAATACTTTCACAGAAAAGTAAAGAGTAACCTCGAAACCCGAAAAGAGCAAAAATGTTGCCCCATTAAGCTCTCTAAAAGATAAGGCATTATAATGTGTTGCTGAAAACGATCAGCCCATTAGAATCAGTTGTAATCTGTCAGTTCATACCAAATTTCCTATTTTCAATCGAATGAGCCCTTTTCGAAGTTCCTACGACAACTCCTTCGATAAAAAGCGTCCTGGTCTAAATAACAAAAAAAAAAACAAAAAAATAATACGTTATACCCACATCGATCTTGACTATATAAATTTCAAGCCTTCCAATCACTTTCTACTATTAAAAAGGGCACTAGGCCTTTCGATTTCCAATCGAATGAACCCTTTTTGAGTTTCTACGACAACACTTCCTATAAACACCTTATATGCCCCCAGGGCATAAATTACAACTCTTATCATAAGGGCTGTGAGGGTGGTTGTCATCCTCTAGGACCTAATTTCCAGAACTTTCAACTACGTTAGATAAAATGTCTATCTCAAAATTTTGATTGGATGTGTCTGGGAAAATGGCGGGCGTGAGAGGGGTGTTAGTCTTTCTCAAGTCACTTTTAACTATTAAAAAAGGCACTAACCTTTTCAATTCCCAGTCAACTGAGCCCTTTTGAAGTTTCTACGACAACGCTTTCAATAAAAACATTATATGTCCCCAGGGGATAACTTACAACCCTCGCCCTGAGGGCTGGAAGGGGCGTTGTCATCCTCACAGACCTAACTTCCAGAATTTTCTACTAGGTTGAACAAAATGGCTATCTGAAAATTTTGATTGGATGTGTTTGGGGAATGGTGGGCGTGAGAAGGGGGTTAGTTACCGTCCAATCACTTTTAACTAATAAAAAGGGCACTAGCCCTCTCAATTTCCAATTGAATGACCATTTTTTGACGTTTTCACGACAAATCTATCGTTAAAAACCTTATGTGCCCCAGGGAATAACTTATAACCTTTGCCCTGGGGACTCTGGGGGGTTTGTCATCCTTAAATACATAATTTCCAGAATTTTCAACTACGTTGAACAAAATGGCTATCTAATCTTTTATTGAATGTGTTTGGGGAAATGGTGGCCATGAGAGGGGGGTAAATTACTCTCCAATCGCTTTCCACTATTAAAAAGTGCAATTTCAATTTCCAATCAGATGAGCCCCTTTTGAAGTTTCTACAACAACTTTCTATATAAACCTTATATGCCCTCAGGGCATAACTTACACCCCTTGCACTGAGGGCTGTGATGGGGTTATCATCCTAAAAGACCAAATTTCCAGAACTTTCGACTACGTTGAACAAAATGGATATATCAAAATTTTGATTTTGATGTGTTTTGGGAAATTTTGGGGGTGAGAGGGGGGTTAGTTTTCCTTCAATCAATTTCGACTACTAAAAGGGCACTAGCCCTTTCAATTTTCAATGGAATTAGCCCTTCTTGATGTTTTTGCAACATCGCTTTCTATAAGAACCTTACATGTTCCCAGTGCAAAACTTAAAGCCCTTGCCCTGAGGGTTGTGGGGGGGATGGGTTGTCATCCTTAAAGACCTAATTTCCAAAACTTTCAACTGCGTTGAATAAGATGCCTATCTAAAAATTTTGATTTGATGTGTTTGGGGAAAAGGTGGGTGTGAGAGGGGGGTTAGTTGCCCTCGAATCACTTTCGACTGTTAAAAAGAGAACTAGCCCTTTGAATTTCCAATCGAATGAGCCCTTTTTTCAAGTTTCTACGACAAAGATTTCACTAAAAACCTTATATGACCCCAGGGCATAACTTATAACCCTTGCCCTGAAGACTGTGGTAGGAGTGTCCTGCTCAAAGGTATAATTTCCTGAACTTTAAATAGCGTGGAACAAAAAGGCTATCTAAAAATTTTGATTGGATATGTTTGGGAAAATGGTGGGCGTGGAATGGGTGTTAGTTGCCTTCCAATTAATTTCGACTATAAAAAGGGCGCTAGCCATTTCAATTTCCAATTGAATGAACCCTTTTTGAAGTTTCTACGACGAAGCGTTCTACAAAAACCTTACATGCCTCCAGGGCATAACCTACAACCCTTGCCCTGAGGGCTGTGGGGGAGTGTCCTCCTCAAAAACATAATTTCTATCTGGAAATCCACAACACTGAACAAAATGGCTATCTAAAAATTTATATTGTATGTGTTTGGGGAAAAGGTGGGAGAGAGAGGGGGGCTAGTTGCCCTCAAATTACTTTCGACTATTAAAAAGGGCACTAGACCTTTGAATTTCCAGTTGATTGAGCCCTTTTTCAAGTTTTTACGACAAAGATTTAAATAAAAACTCATATGCCACCAGGGAATAACTTATAACCCTTGCTCTGATGACTGTAATGACTGTGGGGGGAGTGTCCTGCTCAAAGGTATAATTTCCTGAACTTTAACTGCGTGGAACAAAATGCCTATCTCAAAATTTTGATTGGATGTGTTAGGGGAAATGGTGGGCGTGGAAGGGGTGTTAGTGGCCTTCCAATTACTTTCAACTATTAAAAAGGGCACAAGCCCTTTTTATTTCTAATCGAATGAGCCCTTTTTTCAAGTTTCTACGACAACGCGTTCTATAAAAACTTAATATGCCCCCTGTGCAAAAGTTACAACCCTTGTCCTGAGGGCTGTAAGGGGGTTGTCATCCTCAAAGACCTTTTTTCCAGAACGATTATTAGAAAGGGCACTAGACCTTTGAATTTCCAGTTGATTGAGCCCTTTTTCAAGTTTTTACGACAAAGACTTCAATAAAAACTTATATGCCCCCAGGGCATAACTTATAAACCTAGCTCTGAAGACTGTGGGGGGAGTGTCCCGCTCAAAGGTATAATTTTCTGATGTTTAACTGCGTGGAACAAAATGGCTATGTAAAACTTATGATTGGCGTGGGGGGGTGGGGCTAGTTGCCCTCCAATCACTTTCGACAATTAAAAAGGGCACTAGCCACTCCAATTTCCAATCGAATGAGCCTTTTTTGAAGTTTCTACGACAACACCTTCTATAAAAACCTTATATTCCCCCAGGGCATAACTTAAAACCGTTGCCTCGAGGGTTGTGGGGGAGTGTCTTCCTTAAGAAGATATTTTCTATCTGGAAATCATCTACGCTGAACAAAATGGCTATCTCAAAGTTTTGATTGGATCTTTTTGGGGGAATGATGGGCGTGGTGGGGGGCTATTTGCCCTCCAATTACTTTCGACTATTAAAAAGGGCACTAGCCACTCCAATTTCCAATCGAATGAGCCCCTTTCGAAGTTTTTACGACAACTCCTTCGATACGAAGTGCCCGGGTATGGAGAAGAAGAAAGAATACATTGTGCCCACATCGTCCTTTACTTAGGCAGCGCTATATACGAAATTCTTCTTTGCCCACCCTAAACCTTGTTTACGCTATACTACTGTCGTCTGCAGCAGCTCATTGCTGACAATTTTAGTAAAAGCCAAGCCCCAGAGCTTATATTTATGATTCTTTGATGTGTATTTATTGTTTAAAATCCATTGTGTATTGTTTTTAGATTCACCAAGTAGCGTGTTTGTTAAATAGTTACTTTTTTCATTACCAATTTAATAGAGCCTACTTCATTAGCACCTCTCTGCCCCCCCCCCCCCGCCAATAAAATACTCTAGCTACGCCCCTGAACGTCATAACAATACTGATGTATATAAAAAAATGACTTCACTCACATAAATAATTTTTTTCCAAAATTAAGGCTCTTAACGAGTTTTCTCAAACTTCTGACCTATCTAGATCGTTTTCTTAGGTCAGAATATAGCAGGCTGCCAATTTCCCTGAAAAAATATGGAGTCGTTTTCGAGAAAAAATGCATACATAAATAAATATACAATTATTGCTCGTTTATAAAGATAGTATATATATATATACAAAACTATTTTTTATTTTTCTTTTTAAGTAGTAATAAAAACGATTCATAGTAAAAAGTACCAAAGATATGTATACATCCCTCCTACAATTGAATCATACTTATTTTTTTCGAGCATACCTGTACTCCTGCATCAATCTAGTCACCTTTCATTTATTTTATATTTTCTTTCAAGTCAAATTTTATCTTTCTTACTAGGCTGCTTTTATTCAAATAATAATTATAGGCTATCCCTCCCCTCTCAAAAAGGGTGATTGTACATGCTCCCTATTCACTTCAAGATTTTTTTTTTGCCAACTGACAAATATAAAATATAAATCTTTTAAACTCTTGATGGGAATACTAATTCCTCTTCGGTTATCATTACGAGACTCTAACCTTTCAAGACAATGCGGAACCTCTGACAATGAAATACCACTATACATATACGATAACAGCATATGCTCAGCAAATTATGTCTCCCAACATATATTAATCTAGTCAAAACCGTAGAACCATAAAAAGATCAATTTATGAAAGAAATCTACTATTGTGAAAATTATCTCTCTTTATTCACAAGGGAAACTCAAAAACAGGAAACCTAGTAACAGTAAACTCAACGAAACTCGGTATACACATATAAAAACACTGATTGTCTAAGAAATTTGATTCCTTTTGATTAAGTATTGCGAAATCTAAACTCCACGATTTAGTAGAGGAAACGCAATACTGGAAAAGTCCAACTACCAGATTTCTTAGACCTAATCCCACAACTTTTATTCAAAATTCTACGATCCTTCGGCACATTGTCACATTATGGCAACACCAAGTTTTCACATTTAGGGAACATACTTAAAATATCACTCTTCATATTTCAAGAATAATACTTTTATTTACAATTTAACAATGATTATTTCGTTTCTCGACGACAAAAACATTCCCTATCCAAGAATGTAAACACATTTCTCATTTGTACACTTCTATTCCTTTGAACTTTCAGATTTTTATAACTAGTTCAGGTCGAATCATAAATTAATCCTATGCAGGGTTAGAATAATACGCCACTCTAACGTGCCTAAATTAACCTATTTTTAAGCTATTTTAAGGACACTCGCCAAAAGGACAATTGAAGTATCAAATTTCTTCTGTTCCAATTAGTAAAACTCAGATTTCTACTGTTAAATTTCTCCCTTTTCAAATTTATCAATAAGTTTTCTCATTTTCAAATTTGGTCGAGGAAATTAAAATAATTTCAAATTCATTCGTGTAATTTTTGTAGTTTTGGGTTTCTTTAATGGATTTTGGTGTGTTAATCTCTGGTTTTATGGTTTTGACTAGACAGGTGTTAGAGTGTACCTGTGTATACACAGGTGTCTCAGTTGAGCGAGAGAGGAAATTGGGGAAATAGGAAATTTGGCCTTAAATGGTAAATTCTGATTTATGTAATATAAGTACACTATATTATATAGCTTCGGTAAAAATATAGGATAATAGAGCATTGGACTGGAACTACTACTACTACTGCTAACAACTCACCGCAGCACCAAGCCACCTGAGGCCAACACAGCAACGCATGCTCCTCCTCCATCCCAATCTATTTAAAGCCTCCCTTTTTACACCCTCCCACGAAGTTCCCATTTCCTTTAAATCTTTCTTTATGACGTCCTCCCACCCCAAACGAGAACGACCTGCTTTCCGTTTAGCCCTAGACTGTTGGCCGAAAAGAACAATCTTCGGCAATCTGTCATCCTTCATCCGCACAACGTGCCCTAGCCACCTCAACCTTTCTTTCATTATAGCCCTAGAATCATTTACCACCCTATCAGCACCTGGAGCATTAATATTTTTTTACCCGTTTAGTACTGTCGCTAATTCCTCCTCATAAAACAAGTCTTCCTTCACATCCAAGGTATCACAAACAGTTTCATTTTCCTCTACATCTTTTCCTGCAACTCTATCTCGGTTAAGCAAATTCTCAAAAGGTTCGGCCCATCTCTCTTTAGTTCTTTCCTTATCACTAATGTTATGAAGTGTATTTTATGGTATTCGGGTGGTGTTTTTGTAGATGCCTTTATTCTCCCTTTACAGGGGAGATAAACTATGGCCCTAAGGTATTAAAACTTTGGTAGCGTGCCTTAGGCTATGACCGGACTAAGGAGGCGTACCGACTGGGTATGTTCGAGGGACTAAAGGTAGAACGTAGAGAGGCTAAAGGTACATCTCTCTTTTATGTGGGAGTCGTTTTCCAAAAAAAATGACTAGCATGGCGTAGAAAATTAAAAGTAAGACACATAATAGCCATAACAACCTAAGTTGAAGTCGAAACCTAAGACAAGGCCACTAAAAGTTGGGAAGTTAAAGTGAAAATAGTCATTGTCACTTGTATGTCTAAAAATAAATTACTGTGTGCCATGAAGGCAAGGCATTTTTCTGCAGAAGGGCCACTTTTCTGATAAAAATAATAGCCCAAGAGGTAACTGTGGCCACAAAAAAAAAGTGTGGCAATACTGTAGATAATTAATTATTGAGTGTGCAGGTTCATAATAGTCCTTTTAGCTGTAGCTGATGACAAGAGGACCTGGAAACGTTATAAGGAGCTATCAGAAGGCAGCCCTGGTAAGCAAACCTTCAGAGTACAGGCACGAGTCATTTGATAATGGCATAAGAGGTATAAGGTGAACAGCAAAAATTTGTAACTTATCAGATCCAAGCTGTAAATGGAGCCTTATCTCAAAAGGACATTAAAGCTGAAAAAAGAGAGATTACAGACAAAAACGTTATAAAACTGTCTCAAGTACCTAGAAATTCGAAAAGAATTGAAAAGCTCAAAAGTCTGAACAAACAAACAGGCATATAGTAAGCTAATGACAGTTAATGAAACAAGTGGGTTCGAAATAGAACCAAAGTGGTAAAACAAAGATAAAAAAATGTATATAGTCGTATACGGAAAAGATATATAAATTTGTATTAATGTAATTGGGAAAATATATACAATTATAAATGTATTTTGAAAACTTTTATAAATATGGAATTGTTATCGTAAAAAAAATTATAGAAATGTAAATAGCAAAGTCATGTTACATGAACTATTTCCAAGCCCTTATATAGAGGCTAATCACAAGTTATCAGTTATAGTGCATAAATCTATTTGTTGGAGTTGCTTTTGTTTTGTAAATATTTTAATTGCAGTAAGGATACATTTTATGGGAAGGGTCAGATTTAGACTGATACTAACTTAATGCCGGACTGACCTCTGGTCCGTTTTTTTTAGAAATACCTTGGAATCTTGTCGAATCATTGTAAGTTTCTAAGTATTCTATTATATGTTATTATAGTTTTCCGAGACTTGTGGTCTATTTGGGACAGCCAGTCCCATTAGAAAATATAGATCTAGTATTATTACATGTTAATTGAATAAAAGTATTGTATTTTAGACAACCTCTCTACGATCTACCTTTAGCCCCTCGAACATACCCAGTCGGTACGCCTCATTAGTTCGGTCATAGCCTAAGGCACGCAACCAAAGTTGAATTACCTTAGGGCCAGAATTTATCTCCCCTGTAAAAGGAGAATAAAGGCATCTACGACTACACCACTCAAATACCATAAAAGTACACTTTACAACAACTGGTGGCAGCGGTGGGATTAAAACAGAAGATGCATATGAAGAAGGGTAAAAAGAGTATTTTTCAGTCCTAGAGACAGAGAAAAAGAGAAACAAGGATGAATTTCAAATTGAAATCCTTCGACAAAAAAAAAGAACATGGCCTATATTGGACCAGAAACATGACCCTAAGGAAACCAGTGAGGGCATATGCACATAATGACCCAAAGATGGCAGCATATTAGCTGTAAACAAAATTAAGTTGTTTTAAAAGTAAAACATTAGAGAATTGGGACAATTCTTCTTTAAATGGGGAGTATTGTGGTAAAGCTTTCTAATTTAGTTAATTATGAATTTAGTAAAAATATATTAAGACGCAAATACAAAGTTTAGAAATACCACTTTTTATTAAGATAAGGAATATATCCTGCCAAGTTTCTGCTTAACGGGAAATTGAGAAATACCACTTCCTAGCTATTGTGTCGGTTGGTTAAAGGAAGGTGTGGTTGATAAAAATGTATAAAAGATACATTTTATCGGAAGGGGGAGACTGTTACTAATTTTATGCCGGACTGACCTCAGGTCCGTTGTTTTTAGAAATACCTTGGAATCTTGTCGGATCATCGTAAGTGTCTAAGTATCTTATTATATATTATTGTAGTTTCTGAGACTTGTGGTCTATTTGGGACAGCCAGTCCCAGTATAATATCTATATCTGGTATTATTACATGTTAATTGAATAAAAGTATTATATTTTAGACAACTTCCCTACGATCTACCTTTAGCCCCTCGAATATACCCAGTCGGTACGCCTCATTAGTCCGGTCATAGCCTAAGGCACGCTACCAAAGTTTAAATACCTTAGGGTCATAGTTTATCTCCCCTGTAAAGGGAGAATAAAGGCATCTACAACAACACCACCCGAATAGCATAAAATACACTTTCACAACATTAGTGATAAGGAAAGAACTAAAGAGAGATGGGCCGAACCTTTTGAGAATTTGCTTAACCGAGATAGAGTTGCAGGAAAAGATGTAGAGGAAAATGAAACTGTTTGTGATACCTTGGATGTGGAGGAAGATTTGTTTTGTGAGGAGGAATTAGCGACAGTACTAAAAGGGTAAAAAATTATTAATGCTCCAGGTGCTGATAGGGTGGTAAATAAGTTTAGTAAATACGGTGGCTCTGAGGTTAGAAATTAGTTACTGAAGATTATGAATATGATTTTTAAAAAAGGGGAAGTACCTAACGATTTTAGGAAAACCTTAATTAAGCCACTTTATATGGAAGGTGATAAAAGTGAGTGCGGTAATTGTCGAGGCATTAGTCTGGTCTCTGTATGTAGTACATCACTTAGTAATATGATGCTTTTTAGACTGAGAGATGTCGTAGGCACAGTTTTAAGAAAAGAACAGTGCGGTTTTAGAAAAGGTAGAGGATGTGTCGACCACATTTTCACTCTTAG
This sequence comes from Artemia sinica, assembly GCA_027921565.1. NCBI lineage: Eukaryota > Metazoa > Arthropoda > Branchiopoda > Anostraca > Artemiidae > Artemia > Artemia sinica. Next base: position 56,104,136 of record CM051256.1, on the reverse strand, counting down.
GCTAATAATTGAGAAGTGCCTGAGTTTTCAAACACCTTTGGTCCTCAGTTTTATACATTATGAGCAAGCGTTCGATTCTGTTGATAGAAGAGCTTTAGTAAAGGTTTTATCCCTGTATGGTATACCAGACAAATACATTAAAGTGATTAGTGCTATGAACGAGAATAACACTGCTGCGGTTAAGGTAGGAAATGAGGTTAGCAGCTGGTTTTGTGTTAAATCAGGACTTTGTCTTAAGGAGCACAGGAAAGGCAATGGGAGACAACGGAATCAAATTGGGAAGAAAAAGTCTCCTGGACTTAGATTATGCTGATGATTTAAGCATCCTAGATGAAAGTGTGAGCAAAATGAATGAAGTTTTAGAGGTTTTGCGAGTTCAGGGTGCTAGAATAGGTTTGAAAATTAATGTTAAAAAGACTAAGTCATTAAGGCTAGGAATAAGTGAAGATGAAAAGGTGACGTTGGATAATGAAAAGATTGATCAGGTGGGCAGCTTCACTTATCTTGGTAGAATTATTAGTAAAGATGGTGGGAGCGGTGAAGATGTTAAAAGTAGAATAGCCAAGGCACAGGGTGTTTTCTCACAGTTAAAAAAAGTTTGGAAGAATAGGAAGATAAGTCTGCAAACCAAGATTAGAATATTAGAAGCTACAGTGATGACAGTGGTCAATATGACTCGGAAGCATGGGCGCTCAGAAAAGCGGATGAAGATTTGCTAGATGTTTTCCAGAGAAATTGCTTAAGGATTGTTCTGGGTACCCGGCTAACTGAGTGTATTTCAAATAATAGACTATACGAAAAATGTGGTTCAATACCGCTCTCTAGGGCTATAATGAAAGAAAGGTTGAGGTGGCTAGGGCACGTTGTGCGGATGAAGGATGACAGATTGCCGAAGATTGTTCTTTTCGGCCAACTGTCTAGGGCTAAACGAAAAGCAGGTCGTTCTCGTTTGGGGTGGGAGGACGTCATAAAGAAAGATTTAAAGGAAATGGGAACTTCGTGCGTGGGTGTAAAAAGGGAGGCTTTAAATAGATTGGGATGGAGGAGGAGCGTGCGTTGCTGTGTTGGCCTCAGGTGGCTTGGTGCTGCGGTGAGTTGTTAGTAGTAGTAGTAGTATTTCCAGTCAAATGCTCTATTATCCTATATTTTTACCGAAGCTATATAATATAGTGTGCTTATATTACATAAATTAGAATTTACCATTTAAGGCCAAATTTCCTATTTCCCCAATTTCCTCTCTCGCTCAACTGAGACACCTGTGTATACACAGGTACACTCTAACACCTGTCTAGTCAAAACCATAAAACCAGAGATTAACACACCAAAATCCATTAAAGAAACCCAAAATTACAAGAATTACACGAATGAATTTGAAATTATTTTAATTTCCTCGACCAAATTTGAAAATGAGAAAACTTATTAATAAATTTGAAAAGGGAGAAATTTAACAGTAGAAATATGAGTTTTACCAATTGGAACAGAAGAAATTTGATACTTCAATTGTCCTTTTGGCGAGTGTCCTTAAAATAGCTTAAAAATAGGTTAATTTAGGCACGTTAGAGTGGCGTATTACTCTAGCCCTGCATAGGATTAATTTATGATTCGACCTGAACTAGTTATAAAAATCTGAAAGTTCAAAGGAATAGAAGTGTACAAATGAGAAATGTGTTTACATTCTTGGATAGGGAATGTTTTTGTCGTCGAGAAACGAAATAATCATTGTTAAATTGTAAATAACAGTATTATTCTTGAAATATGAAGAGTGATATTTTAATTATGTTCCTTAAATGTGAAAACTTGGTGTTGCCATAATGTGACAATAAGCCGAAGGATCGTAGAATTTTGAATAAAAGTTGTGGGATTAGGTCTAAGAAATCTGGTAGTTGGACTTTTCCAGTATTGCGTTTCCTCTACTAAATCGTGGAGTTTAGATTTCGCAATGCTTAATCAAAAGGAATCAAATTTCTTGGACAATCAGTGTTTTTATATGTGTATACCGAGTTTCTTTGAGTTTACTGTTACTAGGTTTCCTGTCTTTGAGTTTCCCTTGTGAATAAAGAGAGATAATTTTCACAATAGTAGATTTCTTTCATAAATTGATCTTTTTATGGTTCTACGGTTTTGAATAGATTAATATATGTTGGGAGGCATAATTTGCTGAGCATATGCTGTTATCGTATATGTGTAGTGGTATTTCATTGTCAGAGGTTCCGCATTGTCTTGAAAGGTTAAAGTCTCGTAATGATAACTGAAGAGGAATTAGTATTCCCATCAGGAGTTTAAAAGATTTATATTTTATATTTGTCAGTTGGTAAAAAAAAATCTTGAAGTGAATAGGGAGCATGTACAATCACCCTTTTTGAGAGGGGAGGGATAGCCTATAATTATTATTTGAATAAAAGCAGTCTAGTAAGAAAGATAAAATTTGACTTGAAAGAAAATATAAAATAAATGAAAGGTGACTAGGTTGATGCAGGAGTACAGGTATGCTCGAAAAAAATAAATATGATTCAAATGTAGGAGGGATGTATACATATCTTTGGTACTTTTTACTATGAATCGTTTTTATTACTACTTAAAAAGAAAAAAGAAAAAATAGATTTGTATATATATATATATATTATATATATATATATATATATATATATATATATATATATATATATTATATATATATATATATATATATATATATATATATATATATATATATATATATATATATATATATATATATATATATATATACATATATATATATATATATATATATATATATATATATATATGTATATATATATATATATATATATATATATATATATATATATATATATATATATATATATATATATATATATATATATATATATATATATATATATATATTATATATATATATATATATATATATATATATATATATATATATATATATATATAATATATATATATATATATATATATATATATATATATATATATATATATATATATATATATATATATATATATATATATATATATATATATATATATATATATACTATCTTTATAAACGAGCAATAATTGTATATTTATTTATGTATGCATTTTTTCTCGAAAACGACTCCATATTTTTTCAGGAAAATTGGCAGCCTGCTATATTCTGGCCTAAGAAAACGATCTAGATAGGTCAGAAGTTTGAGAAAACTCGTTAAGAGCCTTAATTTTGGGAAAAAATTATTTAAGTGAGTGACGTCATTTTTTTTTATATACATCAGTATTGCTATGACGTTCAGGGGCGTAGTTAGAGTATTTTATCGGCGGGGGGGGGGGGGGGCAGGAGAGGTGCTATTGAAGTAGGCTCTATTCAATTGGTAGTGAAAGAAGTAACTATTTAACAAACACGCTACTTGGTGAATCTAAAAACATTACGCAATGGATTTTAAACAATAAATACACACCAAAGAATCATATATATAAGCTCTGGGGCTTGGCTTTTACTAAAATTGTCAGCAATGAGCTGCTGCAGACGACAGTAGTATAGCGTAAACAAGGTTTCGGGTGGGCAAAGAAGAATTTCGTATATAGCGCTGCCTAAGTAAAGGACGATGTGGGCACAATGTATTCTTTCTTCTTCTCCATACCCGGGCACTTCGTATCGAAGGAGTTGTCGTAGAAACTTCGAAAAGGGCTCATTCGATTGGTAATTGGAGTGGCTAGTGCCCTTTTTAATAGTCGAAAGTGATTGGAGGGCAACTAGCCCCCCCTCCCACGCCCATCATTCCCTCAAAAAGATCCAATCAAAACTTTGAGATAGCCATTTTGTTCAGCGTAGATGATTTCAAGATAGAAAATATCTTCTTGAGGAAGACACTCCCCCACAACCTTCGAGGCAACGGTTTTAAGTTATGCCTTGAGGGAATATAAGGTTTTTATAGAAGGTGTTGTCGTAGAAACTTCAAAAAAGGCTCATTCGATTGGAAATTGGAGTGGCTAGTGCCCTTTTTAATAGTCGAAAGTGATTGGAGGGTAACCAGCCCCCTCCCCACGCCAATCAAAGTTTTGAGATAGCCATTTTGTTCCACGCAGTTAAACATTAGAAAATTATACCTTTGAGCAGGACACTCCCCCCACAGTCTTCAGAGCTAGGTTTATAAGTTATGCCCTGGGGGCATATAAGTTTTTATTGAAGTCTTTGTCGTAGAAACTTGAAAAGGGGCTCAATCGATTGGAAATTCAAAGGCCTAGTGCCTTTTCTAATAATCATTCTGGAAAAAAGGTTTTTTGAGGATGACAACCCCCCTTTTAGCCCTCAGGACAAGGGTTGTAACTTTTGCCCAGGGGGCATATTAAGTTTTTATAGAACGCGTTGTCGTAGAAACTTAAAAAAGGGCTCATTCGATTAGAAATTAAAATGGCTTTTGCCCTTTTTAATAGTTGAAAGTAATTGGAAGGCCACTAACACCCCTTCCGCGCCCACCATTTCCCCTGACACATCCAATCAAAATTTTGAGATAGGCATTTTGTTCCACGCAGTTAAAGTTCAGGAAATTATACCTTTGAGCAGGACACTCCCCCCACAGTCATTACAGTCATCAGAGCAAGGGTTATAAGTTATTCCCTGGGGACATATAAGTTTTTATTTAAATCTTTATCGTAGAAACTTGAAAAAGGGCTCAATCGATTGGGAATTCAAAGGTCTAGTGCCCTTTCTAATAATCGTTCTGGAAAAAAGGTCTTTTAGGATGACAACCCCCTTACAGCCCTCAGGACAAGGGTTGTAACTTTTGCCCAGGGGGCATATTAAGTTTTTATAGAACGCGTTGTCGTAGAAACTTGAAAAAGGGCTCATTCGATTAGAAATTAAAATGGCTTTTGCCCTTTTTAATAGTTGAAAGTAATTGGAAGGCCACTAACACCCCTTCCGCGCCCACCATTTCCCCTAACACATCCAATCAAAATTTTGAGATAGCCATTTTGTCCCACGCAGTAAAAGTTCAGAAAATTATACCTTTGAGCAGGACACTCCCCCCACAGTCATCAGAGCAAGGGTTATAAGTTATTCCCTGGGGACATATAAGTTTTTATTTAAATCTTTATCGTAGAAACTTGAAAAAGGGCTCAATCGATTGGGAATTCAAAGGTCTAGTGCCCTTTTTAATAGTCGAAAGTAATTTGAGGGCAACTAGCCCCCCTCTCTCTCCCACCTTTTCCCCAAACACATCCAATCTAAATTTTTAGATAGCCATTTTGTTCAGTGTTGTGGATTTCCAGATAGAAATTATGTTTTTGAGGAGGACACTCCCCCACAGCCCTCAGGGCAAGGGTTATAAGTTATGCCCTGGGGGCATGTAAGGTTTTTGTAGAACGCTTCGTCGTAGAAAATTCAAAAAGAGTTCATTCAATTGGAAATTGAAATGGCTAGCGCCTTTTTTATAGTCGAAATTAATTGGAAGGCAACTAACACCCATTCCACGCCCACCATTTCCCCAAACATATCCAATCAAAATTTTTAGATAGCCTTTTTGTTCCACGCTATTTAAAGTTCAGGAAATTATACCTTTGAGCAGGACACTCCCTCCACAGTCTTCAGGGCAAGGGTTATAAGTTATGCCCTGGGGGCATATAAGGTTTTTATTGAAATCTTTGTCGTATAAACTTGAAAAAAGGGCTCATTCGATTGGAAATTCAAAGGGCTAGTTCTCTTTTTAACAGTCGAAAGTGATTTGAGGGCAATTAACCCCCCTCTCACACACACCTTTTCCCCAAACACATCAAATCAAAATTTTTAGATAGGCATTTTATTCAACGCAGTTGAAAGTTTCGGAAATTAGGTCTTTAAGGACGACAACCCATCCCCCCCCCCCCACAACCCTCAGGACAAGGGCTTTAAGTTATGCACTGGGAACATGTAAGGTTCTTATAGAAAGCGATGTTGCAAAAAAATCAAGAAGGGCTAATTCCATTGAAAATTGAAAGGGCTAGTGCCCTTTTAGTAGTCAAAATTGATTGAAGGAAAACTAACCCCCCTCTCACTCCCACCATTTCCCAAAAACACATCAAAATCAAATTTTTGAGATATCCATTTTGTTCAACGTAGTCGAAAGTTCTGGAAATTTGGTCTTTTAGGATGATAACCCCATCACAGCCCTCAGTGCAAGGGTTTTAAGTTATGCCCTGAGGGCATATAAGGTTTATATAGAAAGTTGTTGTAGAAACTTCAAAAGGGGCTCATCTGATTGGAAATTGAAATTGCCCTTTTTTAATAGTCGAAAGCGATTTGAGATAAATTTACCCCCCTCTCATGGCCACCATTTCCCCAAACACATTCAATCAAAGATTAGATAGCCATTTTGTTCAACGTAGTTGAAAGTTCTGGAAATTATCTATTTAAGGATGACAAACCCCCCAGAGTCCCCAGGGCAAAGGTTACAAGTTATTCCCTGGGGCACATAAGGTTTTTAACGATAGAGTTGTCGTGAAAACTTCAAAAAACGGTCATTCATTGGAAATTGTGAGGGCTAGTGCCCTTTTTAATAGTTGAAAGTGATTGGACGGTAACTAACCCCCCTCTTACGCCCACCATTCCCCAAACAAATCCAATCAAAATTTTCAGATAGCCACTTTGTTCAACCTAGTAGAAAATTCTGGAAATTAGGTCTGTGAGGATGACAACCCCCCTCCCAGCCCTCAGGGCGAGGGTTGTAAGTTATCCCCTGGGGACATATAATGTTTTTATTGAAACCGTTGTCGTAGAAACTTCAAAAGGGCTCAGTTGACTGGGAATTGAAAAGGCTAGTTCCTTTTTTAATAGTTGAAAGTGACTTGAGAAAGACTAACGCCCCACTCACGCCCACCATTTTCCCACACACATCCAATCAAAATTTTGAGATAGACATTTTATCTAACGTAGTTGAAAGTTCTGGAAATTAGGTCGTAGAGGATGACAACCACTCTCACAGCCCTTATGATAAGAGTTGTAATTTATGCCCTGGGGGCATATAAGGTGTTTATAGGAAGTGTTGTCGTAGAAACTCAAAAAGGGCTCATTCGATTGGAAATCGAAAGGCCTAGTGCCCTTTTTAATAGTAGAAAGTCATTAGAAGGCTTAAAACTTATATAGTCAAGATCGATGTGGGTATAATGTATTATTTTTTTGTTTTTTTTTTGTTATTTAGACCAGGGCACTTTGTATCGAAGGAGTTGTCGTAGGAACTTCGAAAAGGGCTCATTCGATTGAAAATAGGAAATTTGGTATGAAATTACAGATTCCAACTGATTCTAATGGGCTGATCGTTTTCAGCAACACATTATAATGCCTTATCTTTTAGAGAGCTTAATGGGGCAACATTTTTGCTCTTTTCGGGTTTCGGGGTTACTCTTTACTTTTCTGTGAAAGTATTTGTTGGAAATCATCTTTTATTTGATACTAGTTAAAATTTAACTGAATTTTAAAAATTTTGCCTCCCAGCAAGTCGCTTTAACGATTAAAGGTGATAACTCGAATGGTTTCATAAAATGGATTTTTCTTGCAGTAAAATGAGTTAAAATGATATAAACGAAATGAAGATTTTTTCTAGCTTAACCAAAACTTCTAAGAAGTTGGAAAAAAATTACGTTTGGCACTTCAGTAGTGGTAAATATCTGAGAAGCCTTTCTTGGAATTATCACTCATTTTAGAAAAATTGAAAGTTGTGTTACCCTTCCTACTAAGATTTCAACACGCGTATTTCAGCTTTTGGTTAATATGGATTATGGTTCGCCTCAGAAGCTGAGCAATATAATTTTATGAACTTTTCAACCCCAACAAAGAATTGAGATTTTTTGTACTAAATTTAGGAAACCTGCCGAAGTGATTGCGTGAGGAATGTCTAGACATATCATTAACCCTATAATTACTTCTTTACTATCAGTTGATGTAGCGCATTGGCTAGTGAGCTCTCCTCCTGACAAGGAAGATAGAAGTTTGATTTGCTCTACAGTAACAAGTGAATCCTGATTATAATTTGTTTGATTTGACGCTGAAAAAAATTGGAAAACCGAACTCAAAATTTATCTCCCGATTATGTATTATATTTTTTTCCCATACTCAGTAGTTTTTGATCGTAGCTTATTTTATCTGGTTTGATAAAACAGGCTTTCTTCTGGAATATTCTGTGATTATGCAGAAGAAATTTCCTTTATACTTTTATCCTTTGAATATTTTGATTTCCTTTCGTCTTTTGCCTAATTAATTACACAACGCACTAGATGTAGCAATTTGCTTTAAAATGGGCTATTAAACATAAACTAAACCTTTAACCATTAATAATAACCTGGTTACAAATTACAAATAGGAAAAAGCCTACGACTTTTTCTTCTTTCAATTAGTAAGAGACGAATCTCAAACAATCAAGTGGCTTACTAGTTCCAATGTATACAATGGTTTGATATTCCAATGATAGTCTTTTAATATATTTTCAACACATTGTGAACAGTAACCTTTGATTACTGTAAGCATCATCTATATAATGGTTCCTCATAACACTTCAGTTACTATGGACTGAAGATCGTTCTTTAATGTAACTTTTCAGCAAGTTGTAAACACTAACCTTATCAATGTGATTATAATAGCTTTATATTCGTTCTTTATTATAAGGTTATGACGTCATTGATCAATCATTAAAATAAAATATGAAGTTTTTCGTAAAAAAATTATTCTATTTAAAAAATAATTTATTTTAATAACAAAAGGTTTTTAAACCCATTTATTTCCATTAAAATGAGCCATTGAACAACTCTCTACGATGTTCCAGTGCCAAGCTATCTATGAAATATAAAGTTTTAATATAACTTTACGATGAACTGTTTGATTTCTTCAAAAATCAAAAATCTTTTAAAAGACCGCAGTATGAAAAGACATAAAAATACAGTTTTTAGTGGAAAAATGTATTCTGTTTTAAAAATAATTTGTTTTAGTTATAAAAAAGTTGTTATTAAATTAATTTCCTTGAAAATGAGCCATTGAATAACTCTCTACGGTGTTCCAGTGCCAAGCTATCTGTGGAAAAGAAAAAAAAAAGAAAAAAAATATGCCGTTTAGGCAGAATGCTGTAGTAGCTGTCACTTTTCTTGATTTTCAAGCCAATATATTTCCCTCGTTGTTAAAGTCAAATGACAGAAAGTTTTCTATATAGATGTTTTGGACAAGGCGGTTCTACTGGTGTACTTTTTGTTTTGATCTGACTGCTTTTTTACGAGCTATGGGTTTTTATATTTCTTAACATTGGACGTGATCGTTTCTTACTAGGTTGCTAGCTATCGCTGCAACCCAGGTTTTATTTGAAATTTCCAGGAATTATTCTGGTTTCAGTTAACAAATAAATTTTTTATTAAAACTCCCCAAAAATAACTGCATTTTACATAATAATGGATAATTATATAAGAAAAACCTAATTGACAAATACCATTTATGAACTGTATCGGTCCTTTATGTAATGAATCCAGATTATAAATTACAAACAGGAAAAAGCCTGCGGCTTCATCTTCTTTGGAATAGTAAGAGACGATCCTCAAACAATCAGACAGCTAACTAGGTTTATAAATTGTTCTTTAACATAAACGTCATTAATCAGGTATTTTAATGAATCCAATATGGTCTAGAGGTTGGGATAGCTTTCACCCAGTTGGCTTGAGTTCAAACTTTGTACGGTAAATTTTAACTTATGATGATTTCTTAAGGAACATAATTATAATTTCTTAATGTAATAAAAATAATTTATTTTAGTTACAAGAAGTTTTTAACCCCATTAATTTTCTTTAAAATGAGCCATTGAACAACTCTCTACGATGTTCCAGTGCCAAGCTATCTGTTGAATTACAAACCTATACTATAATTAAGTGGCGTATATAATTTAGTATAGGCAAGAGGTCGTTCTTTATTATAAATGGAAATTACATAATCCCTATCTATGTTTCAGTTAACATGGGCTAGGTGTCGTTTTTTATTGTAATTTCGGACAAGGCGGTTCTAATGGTGTACTTTTTGTTTTGATCTGACTCTTTTTTTAGGAGTTAGAAGTTTTTTTATATTTCTTAGCATTGGACGTGATCGTCTCTTACTAGGCTGTCAGCTGCCGCTGCAAACCGGATACAGCTTAATTTTCCAGTGCCCATCTAGCTGAGGAGGAAGAAAAAGTGGAAATGAAAAAATATGCCGTTTGTGGAGAATAACGTGGTTAAAGTCAATGTTCTTGATTTTCAAGCCAATATATTTTCTTTGTTATTCAAGCCAAAGGGCGGTAAGTTTCCTTTATAGGGGTTTCGGACAAGGCGGTTCTAATGGTGTACTTTTTGCTTTGATCTGACTCTTTTTTTAGGAGTTAGGGGTTTTTATATTTCTTAACATTGGACGTGATCGTCTCTTACTAGGTTGCTAGCTACCGCTGCAACCCGGATAAAAATATTAAACTTTTCAGTTAGTAAAGCCTGACGTTCATTCTTTATTATAAAATAAATCACAAACAGGAAAAAAACCTATGGCTTTTTCCTTCTATAGTTCGTTTTTTAATATAATGGACGTGATCGTCTCTTACTAGGTTGCTAGCTACCGCTGCAACCCGTTTTTTACGTCAAGTCACTCTTTACTTCAGATATTGTTATTCTTGTCGAAAGATAAACACCTATAAATATTCCATTCACTTTTTACGTTATATATTATAAAATAATACGAGAAAATTTAATCCCTTTGTATCTTAACAACTTTATATTCGTTCTTTATTATATTCCTTTAAAATGAGCTATTATACAGCTCTCTATGATTTTCCAGTGCCCAGCTAGCTGAGGAGAAAGAAAAAGCTTTCAGTTAACATGGGCTAGGTGTCGTTCTTTATTGTAATTTCAAAAAATCAAGTAGTTAACTAAATAGAATGTATTCAATGATTTGTTATTCCAATGATTGTCTTTTAATGTAATTACTATGGACGAAAGATCGTTCTTTACTGAAAAACTCAAAGCACGACGCAACTCATTTTAAAGGTAGAACTCTTTCTAATTGATTAAAAACAGGAAAAAGCCTACGGCTTTTTCTTCTTTGAAATAGTAAGAGGCTAGCCTCAAACAATCAAGTAGCTTACTAAATCAAATGTACGTAATTGGTTTTTATTCCAATGATCGTCTTTTAATGGAAAATTTTGATATATTGACCTTAACTATGACTGTACTAGCCTATACTATAGTTAAGTGGCCTATAAAATTTATTATAGGCAAGAGGTCGTTCTTTATTATAAATTGATAAAAACCCTGATTACAAACAGGAAAAATCTTACGGCTTTTTCTTATTCGGAATAGTATGAGACGAACCTCAAAGAATCAGGCAGCTAAATAACTCCAATAAATGGATTGGTTTGGTGGCCTAATGATCGTCTTTTAATATAAATTTAATCTGACTCCATTTTTAGGAGTACTGGGTTTTTATATTTCTTAGCATTGGACGTGATCGTCTCTTACTAGGTTGCTAGCTACTACTGCAACCCGGATTCGCATAGTTATGATAGGCAGCGTGGCCGACTGGTCCAAAGCTCTGGTGTTAGCTACCAGTCTCTTCGGAGGCACATTTCTTTCTTTACTGTAAATTAGGAGTTATGGGTTTTTAGATTTCTTAACATTAGACGTGATTGTCTCTTATTAGGTTGCTAGCTACCGCTGCAACCCGGATTAATGGTAGAACTCTTTCTAATTGATTACAAACAGGGAATAGTCTACGGCTCTTTCTTCTTTGAAATAGTAAGAGACTAGCCTCAAACATTCAAGTAGCTTACTAAATCAAATGTACGTAATTGGTTTTTATTCCAATGATCGTCTTTTAATGGAAAATTTTGACATATTGACCTTAACTATGTCTGTACTAGCCTATACTATAGTTAAGTGGCCTATAAAATTCAGTTTAGGCAAGAGGTCGTTCTTTATTATAATGATCTGACTCCTTTTTTTAGGAACTATGGTTTTTTATATTTCTTAACATTGGACGTGATCGTCTCTTACTAGGTTGCTAGCTACCGCTGCAACCCGGAAAAGACATCAAAAATAAAGTTTTTGGTGGAAAAATTTATTCTCTTTTAGAAATAATTTATTTTAGTTACTATAGATTTTTAACCCAATTAATTTCCTTTAAAATGAGCCATTGAACAACTATCTACGATGTTCCAGTGCCAAGCTATCTCTGGAAACAAAGAAAAAAAATATCCCGTTTAGGCAGAATGTTATAGTAGCTGCCACTTTTCTTGATTTTCAAGCCAATATATTTCCCTTGCTGTTCAATCCAAGGGACAGAAATTTTACTATACAGGGGTTTCGGACAAGGTGGTTCTAATGGTGTACTTTTTGTTTTGATCTGACCTTTTTTTTAGGAGCTATGGGTTTTTATATTTCTTAGCATTGGACGTGATCGTCTCTTACTAGGTTGCTAGCTACCGCTGCAACCCAGATATAAGTGATAGTTCCTCTTTTCTATAATAATACGGTGCAACCCGGATCTTCAGTTACTACGGGCTACAGATCGGTCTTTACTGTAATTTTTGTTTTCAAGTTACTATCTCTGTTGTTTGTGTAGTACTGTTTTTTCAACTTGCGCATAGCTTGCTTTGATCTAACCATTATCTAATCAAGAATGAGAGAATTTACAGTTTTGACTTTTTTTATATACTAATTATGACGTCACGGCGTAATGATTTTATTTCATGACGTCATGGCGCAATGGTATTATTTCATGACGTCTTCAGAAACAACAATATATTTTCGTGTTTTTCTATTCACTTCATAGCTCTAATATAAAGCTACGACATTCATTATTTATCTAGTAGGGTTTCAGACAAGGTAGTTCTAATGATGTACTTTTGTTTTGATCTGACTCCTTTGTTAGGAACTATGGGTTTTTATATTTCTTAGCATTGGACTGATCGTCTCTTACTAGGTTGCTAGCTACTGCTGCAACCCAAATTCACATATATATTTATTTATGAGAGGCTGCCTGGCCGAGTGGTCCAAGGCACTGGTGTTAGCCACCAGTCTCTTCGGAGGCGTGGGTTCAAATCTTACCGCTGGTATACGATTATGTTTGAAAGACTGCAGTGTGAAAAGACATCAAAAATGCAGTTTTTGGTGGAAAAATTTATTCTCTTTTAGAAATAATTTATTTTAGTTACTATAGATTTTTAACCCAATTAATTTCCTTTAAAATGAGCTATTGAACAACCCTCTACGATGTTCCAGTGCCAAGCTATCTCTGGATACAAAAGAAAAAAAGAAAAAAAAATATCCCGTTTAGGCAGAATGTTGTAGTAGCTGCCACTTTTCTTGATTTTCAAGCCAATATATTTCCCTTGCTGTTCAAGCCAAGGGACAGAAAGTTTCCTATACAGGGGTTTCGGACAAGGCGGTTCTAATGGTGTACTTTTTGTTTTGATCTGACTCCTTTGTTAGGAACTATGGGTTTTTATATTTCTTAACATTGGACGTGATCGTCTCTTACTAGGTTGCTAGCTACCGCTGCAACCCGGATAGTGGAAAATTTATCCTGTTTTAAAATAATTTGTTTTAGTTACAAAAGGTTTTTAACCCAATTAATTTCCTTTAAAATGAGCCATTGAACAACTCTCTACGATGTTCCAGTGCAAAGCTATCTCTGGAAAGGAAGAAAAAAAGAAAAAAATATCCCGTTTGTGGAGAATAACTTGGTTAAAGTCAATTTTCTTGATTTTCAAGCCAATATATTTCCCTTGCTGTTCAAGCCAAAGGGCGGTAAGTTTCCTTTCAAGGGGTTTCGGACAAGGCGGTTCTAATGGTGTACTTTTTGTTTTGATCTGACTCCTTTTTTAGGAACTATGGGTTTTTATATTTCTTAACATTGGACGTGATCGTCTCTTACTAGGTTGCTAGCTACCGCTGCAACCCGGATTGTAATTAGCCACCAGTCTCTTCGGAGGCTTGGGTTCAAATCTTACCATTGGTATACGATTATGATTTATATACAAAAATCAAATATCTTTGAAAAGACTGCAGTATGAAAAGACATAAAAAATGCAGTTTTTAGCGGGAAAATTTATTCTCTTTTAGAAATAATTTATTTTAGTTACTATAGATTTTTAACCCAATTAATTTCCATTAAAATGAGCCATTGAACAACTCTCTACGATGTTCCAGTGCCAAGCTATCTGTGGAAAAGAAAGAAGAAAAAAGAAAAAAAATGCCGTTTGTGGAGAATAACCTGGTTATAGTAAATTTTCTTGATTTTCAAGCCAATATATTTTCTTTGTTATTCAAGCCAAAAAAGGTAAGTTTCCTACATAGGGGTTTCGGACATGGCGGTTCCAATGGTGTACTTTTTGTTTTGATCTGACTCTTTTTTAGGAGTTAGGGGTTTTTACGAGTTAGTTTTTTAGGAGTTAGCTTGCTATATAGAAGTTGGACAAGGCGGTTCTAATAGTGTACTTCTTTACATTTCTTTACATTTCTTAACATTGGACGTGATCGTCTCTTACTAGGTTTCTAGCTACCGCTGCAACCCGGATCCTTGTCAGATCTAGTTTCAGAGCATTTTTAGATAGTTGTCTTGTACTTTTCAGGACAGCTTTTTCTACAACACAGATTATTTTTTGCCAAATATTCAGTACAACTAAAAGAACTATTTAAAACACAGTTAGAAATACTTTTTTCTTGAAGAGGTGTTCCAGGAATTTGTTCTAAATCATTAGTCTTACAAAGACATATACTAATAACCCTAACAGGTTCGTTTTCGCCATATTTGAAAAACATTGCTTTTCCTTCACTGTTGATAGGTATACTTGTATAAATATTTCTATTACTGCTACATAAACTGCAATTACTCCTTCCGAAATTAGTATACGAATTTTCTAAGAAGTACGCCTCCGTATATTCACTGCATTGTCGAATATTTTCCATTGCATCTATAAACTGTTCCACACTTCCCAATCCATACCTTGGAATCTGTACATTAAACTGACAACACTTCTTTTGGATATTACTGTGAAGCTTTGCCAGAGCATTTCTAGCCGACTTTTCAACAGCATCCGCTCTTTCAAAGAGAATTTTAATCTGTATTTTTTAATACTTTTCGTGATTCTGGTTAAACATACGTAAAATGTTTCTCAATTTAAAAAGATCAGCCTGCATTTTTGCATTTTCTTGTATTTCAGAATGTAATTTTTCCCTTTGTCCTTATGCGTTCTTTGGTACAACCTCACAGAGAATTTAATTTTTTCATTGTAGATTTTGTCACCCCAGTAACGCTCCTTGATGTTTTGTTTGGCTCTCTCAATTTTTACTTCTTGATACACCCGGTCGGTTGAATACCTTTGCTTTTCTTTTTTCTTACATTTGAGTCGGTAATCTTCATCATTGTGATAACGCTCCTTGATTTTTTTGTTTGGCTGTCTCAATTTTTGCATGTCTATAAACTAAATCATTAGAATAACGCTGTTTGTCACTATAAATTTTCGCATGTCTATTACCTTCATCATTGTGATAATGCTCCTTGCTGTTTTGTTTGGATCTCTCAATTTTTACTTCTTGATACGCCTGGTCGGTTGAATACCTTTGCTTTTCCCTTTTCAAGATACTATCTCTGTTTTTTTTGCAGTACTGTTTTTTTTAACTTGCGTGTAGCTTGCTCTGATTTAACCAGTATTTAATCATTAGTTGAATGTTTAAGTCACGTATCAAGTACTAAGAACCTAACAAAAAATTAAACTAATTTTAAAATTTTTAGGTATTTTCCAAATCTAAATTAAAGGATTAAAAATATTGCTCAGATACCATAAATATTTTTGTAGTTTATAACTTTAGCGATTCTGAACTGAAAAAGAAAAAAAAATAAAAATTGATTTTTCAATTCACGTCGCTCATTACGTCATATATGGTTATTTAGTAATATTTTATTTTACTATATTTTATATTTCATGATTACAAAATTTAATTAGAGTTCATTCTTTATTGTAATTAGCCACCAGTTTCATCGGAGGGGTGGATTCAAATCTTACCACTGGTATACGATTATGATTTATGTACAAAAATCAAATATCTTTGGAAAGACTGCAGTATGAAAAGACATCTCTCTACGATGTTCCAGTGCCAAGCTATATGTGGAAAAGAAAGAAGAAAAAAGAAAAAAATATGCAGTTTGTGGAGAATAACGTGGTTAAAGTAAATTTTCTTGATTTTCAAGCCAATATACTTTCTTTGTTATTCAAGCCATTGGATGGTAAGTTTCCTATATAGGGGTTTCGGACAAGGCGGTTCTAATTGTGTACTTTTTTTCGATTTGACTCGTTTTTTAGGAGTTAGGGGTTTTTATATTTCTTAACATTGGAAGTGGTCGTCTCTTACTAGGTTGCTAGCTACCACTGCAACCCGGATAGGTGTCGTTCTTTATTGTAATTACTGCTAAGATACCATAAATATTTTTGCAGTTTACGTATAATAGAAACTAGAAACTTAATTTTTGTATCAAAAAATTTCTGAAGAATTTTTGAAAAAGTAGGTTACTAATTCAAATAGTTTCACTTGTACAGTGCCTCCTATTTTTGAATTTACTAACAAGTGACAATTCTGCCTAAACTCGGACATACAAACGGCTCATTTTAAATAGTGATTAAAATAGTATAAAAGATTATGTCCAAGAATAGGCAGCTGGCCGACTACTGGGTGTCTTACCCTATGTCATATAAGGTTTTAGGAGAAAAATCAATCCCTTTATATGTTTTCAACATAAACAGTAACCTTTTCAATGTGATTATAATTACTTTATATTTGTTCTTTATTATAATTATTTGAAAAAAACTACGTTTTCTAAAGAGTTAAAGAGGCTGAGTTACAAGGTCGAACCTTAAAACGTACAGGGATTAGGAGGCACAGTTGGTGGGCTGCCGCCCCCCAAACCCCCCGCTTTCGCAGCCTTTAAATAAAAAAAAAAAAAAATTTAAACTGAAAGTAAGGAGCGACATTAAATCTTAAAACGAACAGAAATTATTCCGTATATGAAAGAGTCTGTGCCCTCCTCAACGCCTCGCTCTTTACGCTAAAGTTTGACTTTCTCACAACTGTTTTTTTAAACAATAAAAACTTTAGCGTAAAGAGCGAGGCGTTGAGGAGGGCACAGCCTCTTTCATATACGGAATAATTTCTGTTCGTTTTAAGATTTAATGTCGCTCCTTACTTTCAGTTTAAATTTTTTTTTTTTTTGTTATTTAAAGGCTGCGAAAGTGGGGGGTTTGGGGGCGGCAGCCCCCCAACTGTGCCTCCTAATCCCTGTACGTTTTAAGGTTCGACCTTGTAACTCAGCCTCTTTAACTCTTTAGAAAACGTAGTTTTTTTTCAAATAATTTCTGCACGTTTTTGTACAGTTTATTACTTATTATTGCTTGACTAACTGTTAGCTGATCGTGTCAGGAGTTAAAGTTGGGGGGCTGCCGCCCCCCAAACCCCCGCTCTTGAACATTCTTGTGTTAAGGCTTTTAATTCCTGAATACTCAAATCACGTCGTACAGGGTGCCTCCTAATCCCTGGTTCGAACCTAATCCCTAAGGTTCGAACTTGTGACTCAGCCTCTTTAACAGCCCCCCCAACTGTGCCACCTAATCCCTGTACGTTTTAAGGGTTGACCTTGTAACTCAGCCTCTTTAACTCTTTAGAAAACGTAGTTTTTTTCAAATAATACACATAAACAGGTTAGACATGCTTTGTTATGAAAATTGACGCGCAGATATTTTCATAACAAAGCATGTCTAACCTGTTTATCTGTATTATTTGAAAAAAACTAAGGTTTTTCGTAAATGTAAATTCGGGGGATAATTTTTTCGGTCTGAAAATATCAAAAGGCCCTAACAAGTTGAATTCTGCTTCGAATGAGTCCTCATTCAACCGGATCCATTGCCAACTGTGGCTTGTAGGCGTGGCTAAGAAAAAAAAGAAATGATGAATTTTAAGTGGCTATATTTGGTTTTTTGAAAACAGGGAAGGAGTGATCGGATTGAGCTGAAATTTCGAGGATAAGCTCCCGGGCCCTAGGAAAGCTTAACCTCTAAATTTCAGCCCAATCGGACAACGTTAAAGGGGGGCTGTGGTGGGAGGGTCCAAACTTCCGGCCCAATTTACCCCATGAAGATAAAGTCGGAGGAGGATGAAATTTTGCAAGCTTCTTAGTTTGAGCTTGGGCTACAAAATGCGATTACCGCCGTCTCTCTGTGACCTCTAGGACCTAAAATCGCTTAACATTGTGGTGGGTCGCCTCTTTATAGAGGCACAAGTGTGCCTCCTTGATTATTGCTTGACTAACTGTTAGCTGATCGTGTCAGGAGTTGAAGTTGGGGGGCTGCCGCCCCCCAAACCCCCCGCTCTTGAACATTCTTGTGTTAAGGCTTTTAATTCCTGAATACTCAAATCACGTCGTACAGGGTGCCTCCTAATCCCTGTACATTTTAAGGTTCAAACTTGTGACTCAGCCTCTTTAACAGCCCCCCCAACTGTGCCTCCTAATCCCTGTACGTTTTAAGGGTTGACCTTGTAACTCAGCCTCTTTGACTCTTTAGAAAACGTAGTTTTTTTTTCAAATAATACACATAAACAGGTTAGACATGCTTTGTTATGAAAATTGACGCGCAGATATTTTCATAACAAAGCATGTCTAACCTGTTTTTGTGTATTATTTGAAAAAAACTAAGGTTTTTCGTAAATTTAAATTCGGGGGATAATTTTTTCGGTCTGAAAATATCAAAAGGCCCTAACAGGTCGAATTCTGCTTCAAATGAGTCCTCATTCAACCGGATCCGTTGCCAACTGTGGCCTGTAGGCGTGGCTAAGAAAAAAAAAGAAATGATGATGATGAATTTTAAGTGGCTATATTTGGTTTTTTGAAAACAGAGAAGGAGTGATCAGATTGAGCTGAAATTTCGAGGATAAGCTCCCGGGCCCTAGGAAAGCTTAACCTCGAAATTTCAGCCCAATCGGACAACGTTAAAGGGGGGCTGTGGTGGGAGGGTCCAAACTTCCGGCCCAGTTTACCACATGAAGATAAAGTCGGAGGAGGATGAAATTTTGCAAGTTTCTTAGTTTGAGCTTGGGCTACAAAATGCGATTACCGCCGTCTCTCTGCGACCTCTAGGACCTGAAATCGCTTAACATTGTGGTGGGTCGCCTCTTTATAGAGGCACAAGTGTGCCTCCTTGATTTTCATTAGTTTTCAGTGCCAAGCTATCTTTGGAAAAGAAAGAAGAAGAAGAAAAAAAATGCTGTTTAGGCAGAATGTTGTAGTAGCCGCCACTTTTCTTGATTTTCAAGCCAATATATTTCCCCTGCTGTTCAAGCCAAGGGAAAGAAAGTTTCGTATATATGAGTTTCGGACAAGGCCGTTCTGATGATGTACTTTTTGTTTTGATATGACTTTTTTTTTTAGGAGTTATGGGTTTTTATATTTCTTAACATTGGAAGTGATCGTCTCTTACTAGGTTTCTAGCTACCGCTGCAACCCGGATTTATTAACCTATACTATAGTTAAGTGGCCTATAAAATTTAGTATAAACAAAAGGTCGTTCTTTATTCTATTATTCTTCTAATGATCGTCTTTTAATATAAATTTCCTTTAAAATGAGCCATTGAACAACTCTTTACGATGTTCTAGTGCCAAGCTATCTGTAGAAAAGAAGAAAAAAAAGACGCCGTTTGTGGAGAATAACTTGGTCAAAGTCCATTTTGTTTTATTCATTTTATATTCGTTATTATGAGTCGGAAAAAAATTTCGGGGGAGGGGGGTTCAAACCCGCTAAACCCTCTGAATACGTCTTTGAATGATATTAATTTCCTTTAAAATGAGCCATTGAACAACTCTCAACGATGTTTCAGTGCCAAGCTATCTATGTAATATAAATTTTTAATACAACTTTACCACGAACTGCTTGATTGCTTCAAAAATCAAATATCTTTGATAATACAGCAGTATGAAAAGACATAAAAAATACAGTTTTTAGTGGAAAAATTTGTCCTGTTTTAAAAATAATTTGTTTTATTTACAAGTTTTTAACCCAATTAATTTCCTTTAAAATGAGCCATTGAACAACTCTTTACGATGTTCCAGTGCCAAGCTATCTGTGGAAAAGAAGAAAGAAAAAAAGATGCCGTTTGCGGAGAATAACGTGGTTAAAGTCAATTTACTTGGTTTTCAGGCCAATATATTTTCTTTGTTATTCAAGCCAAAGGACGGTAAGTTTGCTATATAGAAATTTGTACAAGGCGGTTCTAATAGTGTACTTTTTGTTTTGATCTGAATCTTTTTTAGCAGTTATGGGTTTTTATATTTCTTAACATTGGACGTGATCGTCTCTTACTAGGTTGCTAGCTACCGCTGCAACCCGGATCGGGCAGCTAAGTAAGTCTAATGTGTGCCATGGTTTGTTCTTAGGCTATGATTCTGATGAAAATTATATAATCCTTATTTAATTTTCAGTTAACATGGGCTAGATGTCGTTCTTTACTATAAATTTTAATTACAAAAAGTTTTTAACCCCATTAATTTCCTTTAAAATGAGCCATAGAACAACTTTCTACGATATTCCAGTGCCAAGCTATCTGTGGAATTACTAACCTATACTATAATTAAGTGTCGTATAAAATTTAGTATATGCAAGAGGTCGTTCTTTATTATAGTTTCTTACTTGGTTGCTAGCTACCACTGCAACCCGGAAAATAAAAAACCGCTCAACACACCCATACACACCTTTCAGTTAGTATTATAGGTTAGAGTTCGTTCTTTATTGTAGGATGCCAAGCTATCTGTGGAGAAAAGAAAGAAAAAAAAAGAAAGAAAATATTCCGTTTGTGGAGAATAACGTGGTTAAAGTCAATTTTCTTGATTTTCAAGCCAATATATTTCCCTTGCTGTTCAAGCCAAATGACAGAAAGTTTTCTAAACAGGGATTTTTGACAAGGTGGGTCTTATGGTGTACTTTTTGTTTTGATCTGACTCCTTTTTTAGGAACTATGGGTTTTTATATTTCTTAACATTGGACGTGATCGTCTCTTACTAGGTAGCTAGCTACCGCTGCAACCCGGATACAGCCATGATACCGATGAAAATTACATAATCCCTAGTTATGTATCAGTTAACATGGGCTAGATGTAGTTCTTTATTATACTTATATTATAATCTTATTTTAGTTACTATGGGCTGGAAGTTTGTTCTTTACTGTAATGTTTTAGTTACATAAGGTTTTTAGTCTCATTAATTTCCTTTAAAATGAGCCATTGAACAACTTTCTACGATGTTCCAGTGCCATGCTAACTGTTGAATTACTAACCAATACTATAATTAAGTGGTGTATAAAATTTAGTATAGGCAAGAGGTCATTCTTTATTATAAAATATAATTTATAATGAACCAAGTCAATCCTATATGTAATAACCAATAATTGTCTTTTAATGTGATCTCTTTGGAGGCATGGGTTCAAATCTTACCGCTGGTATACGATTATGATTTATGTACAAACATTAAATATCTTTGAAAAGACTGCAGCATGAAAAGACATCAAAAATGCAGCTTTTAGTGAAAAAATTTATTCTCTTTAAGAAATAATTTATTTTAGTTACAAAACATTTTTAACCCAGTTAATTTCCTTTAAAATGAGCCATTGAAGAACTCTCTACGATGTTCCAGTGCCAAGCTATCTGTTGAATTACTAACCTATACTATAATTAAGCGGCGTATAAAATTTAGTATTGGCAAGAGGTCGTTCTTTATCATAATAGCTAACTAAGTCCAAAGTATGCAATAGTTTTTTATTCCAATGATCGTCTCTTAATGTAATTTGTTTTGATCTCACTCTTTGTTTAGGAACTATGGGTTTTTATATTTCTTAACATTTGACTTGATCGTCTCTCACTAGGTTGCTAGCTACCGCTGCAACCCGGATTTTAATATATTGACTTCAGATACAACTGTACAAGAGTATACTATAGTTAAGTGGCCTATACAAGTTAGTATAGGCAAGAGTTCGTTCTTTATTATAAACCACTGCAACCCAGACTATGGGCGAAAGGTCGTACTTTACTGTAAATTAAACTTTTCAGTTAGTAAAGCCTGAAGTTCATTCTTTATTATAAAATAAATTACAAACAGGAAAAAGCCCACGGCTTTTTCTTCTTTGGAATAGTAAGAGACGATCCTCAAATAATCAGGCAGCTAACTAGGTTTATAATTTGTTCTTTAACATAAACTTCATTAATCGGATATTTTAATATATCCTATATGGTCTAGAGGTTGGAATAGCTCTCACCCAGAAGGCTTGAGTTCAATTTCTGTATGGGAAATTTTTACTTATGATGATTTCTTAAGGAACATAATTAAAATTCTTAATGTAATAAAAATAATTTGTTTTTATTACAGATGGTTTTTAACCCCATTAATTTCCTTTAAAATGAGCCATTGAACAACTCTCTACGATTTTCCAGTGCCATTCTATCTGTTGAATTACTAACCTATACTATAATTATTTGAAAAAAACTACGTTTTCTAAAGAGTTAAAGAGGCTGAGTTACAAGGTCGAACCTTAAAACGTACAGGGATTAGGAGGCACAGTTGGGGGGGCTGCCACCCCCCCAAACCCCCCGCTTTTGCAGCCTTTAAATAACAAAAAAAAATTTAAACTGAAAGTAAGGAGCGACATTAAATCTTAAAACGAACAGAAATTATTCCGTATATGAAAGAGTCTGTGCCCTCCTCAACACCTCGCTCTTTACGCTAAAGTTTGACTTTCTCACAACTCTTTTTTTAAACAATAAAAACTTAAATATAAAAACTTTAAACAATAAAAACTTTATAGAGGCACAAGTGTGCCTCCTTGATTAAGTGGCGCATAAAATTTAGTATAGGCAAGAGGTAGTTCTTTATTATAAAAATATAAAACTATGATGACATTCATTATTTATCTAGTAGGGTGTCAGACAAGGTAATTCTAATGATGTACTTTTGTTTTGATCTGACTCTATTTTTCGGAGTTTTGGGTTTTTATATTTCTTAGCATTGGACTGATCATCTCTTACTAGGTTGCTAGCTACTGCTGCAACCCAAATTCACATATATATTTATTTATGAGAGGCAGCCCGGCCGAGTGGTCCAAGGCACTGGTGTTAGCCACCAGTCTCTTCGGAGGCGTGTGTTCAAATCTTACCGCTGGTATACGATTATGTTTGAAAGACTGCAGTGTGAAAAGACATCAAAAATGCAGTTTTTGGTGAAAAAATTTACTCTCTTTTAGAAATAATTTATTTTAGTTACTATAGATTTTTAACCCAATTAATTTCCTTTAAAATGAGCTATTGAACAACCCTCTACGATGTTCCAGTGCCAAGCTATCTCTGGTTACAAAAAAGAAAAAAAGAAAAAAATATCCCGTTTGTGGAGAATAACGTGGTTAAAGTCAATTTTCTTGATTTCCAAGCCAATATATTTCCCTTGCTGTTCAAGCCAAGGGACAGAAAGTTTTCTATACAGGGGTTTCGGACAAGGCGGTTCTAATGGTGTACTTGTTTTGATCTGACTCCTTTGTTAAGAACTATGGGTTTTTATATTTCTTAACATTGGACGTGATCGTCTCTTACTAGGTTGCTAGCTACCGCTGCAATCCGGATTATTCCAATGATCGTCTTTTAATGTAAAGCATAATTAATTCTAATTTTTACAATGGTTTGTTATTCCAATGATCGTCTTTTAATGTAAAATCTCTACGATGTTCCAGTGCCAAGCTACCTGTGGAATTACTATCCTATACTATAATTAAGTGGCACATCAAATTTTGTATAGGCAAGAGGTCGTTCTTTATTATAAAACTAAATCAAATTTATGTAATAGGTTTTTATTCCAACGATCGTCTTTTAATGGAAAATTTTAATATATTGACCTTAAATGTAACTGTACTAGCCTATACTCTATAGTTAAGAGGCCTATAAATTTTAGTAAAGGCAAGAGGTCGATATTTATTATAAATGCATTGGAAGTGATCGTCTCATACTAGGTTGCTAGCTACAGTTGCAACCCGGAAAATACCCCCGGAACCACCGTATATCAGTTACTATTTGCGAGAGATCGTTTTTTACTGTAATCGTCTCTTACTAGGTTGCTCGCTACCATTGCGACCCGGATCAGCTCTATCTGATAGTCCCTATTTATAATGAAATGTATCGATCCTTTATGTGATTTAAGGAACTAAATCGAGCTTTTACGTAAATATTTATTTTAACATTTTAGTTACTATAGGCTAGAGTTTATTCCTTATTATGAAAACGATTAACTATTAATAAAAAAAACTGATAACAAACAGGAAAAGGCCTATGGCTTTTTCTTCTTTGAAATAGTATGAGACGAACCTCAAACAATCAAGTAGCTAACTAACTCCAATATATGCAATTGTTTGTTATTCCAATGATCGTCTTTTAATATAATTTTAGGAGTTATGGGTTAATTTAGTTTTTACTATGGGGCGTGATCGTCTCTTACTAGGTTGCTAGCTACTGCTGCAACCGGGATTTTAAAACCTAATCTTAAGAAATGAATTAGCTAATTTGACAAGACACGGGTTACTAAGGGCAAGAGTTCGTTCCTTACTATAAAATTCTTTTTCCCGTTGCATTAGTTACTAGGAGATAGACTTCGGTCCTTACTGTAATTTAATGTAACTACGTAACTCATTATAAAGGTAGAACTCTTTCTAATTGATTACAAACAGGAAAAAGCCTACGGCTTTTTCTTCTTTGAAATAGTAAGAGACTAGCCCCAAACAATCAAGTAGCTAACTAAATCAAATGTATGTATTGGGTTTTTATTCCAATGACCGTCTTTTAGTGGAAAATTTTAATATATTGACCTTAAATATAATAAATGTACTAGCCTATACAATAGTTAAGTGGCCTATAAAATTTAGTATAGGCAAGAGGTCGTTCTTTATTATAAATCTTTAATGTAATTTTTATCTCTTTTAAATAAACTTTTCTGATATTTCAGGATGTTAGCTTTATTTTTTGTGTAGTAAAGTTTTTTATTAGTAGAAATTTGGATTGCTCTATTTTGATATCAAATCTTACCGCTGGTATACGATTATGTTTGAAAGACTGCAGTGTGAAAAGACATCGAAAATGCAGTTTTTGGTGGAAAAATTTATTCTCTTTTAGAAATAATTTATTTTAGTTACAAAAGGTTTTTAACCCAATTAATTTCCTTTAAAATGAGCTATTGAACAACCCTCTACGATGTTCCAGTGCCAAGCTATCTGTGGAAAAGAAAAAAAGAAAAGAGAAAAAAATATCCCGTTTGGGGAGAATAACGCGGTTAAAGTCAATTTTCTTGATTTTCAAGCCAATATATTTCCCTTGCTGTTCAAGCCAAGGGACAGAAAGTTTCCTATACAGGGGTTTCGGACAAGGCGGTTCTAATGGTGTACTTTTTGTTTTGATCTGACTCCTTTGTTAGGAACTATGGGTTTTTATATTTCTTAAAATTGGACATGATTGTCTCTTACTAGGTTGCTAGCTACCGCTGCAACCCGGATAAAACATAGCTATAATAAAAGTATGAGGACATTCATTATTTATTTAGTATGGTTTCACACAAAGTGGTCCTAATGAGGTACTTTTGTTTTGATCTGACTCTATTTTTTATATTTTTTAGCATTGGACTGATCGTCTCTGACTAGGTTCCTAGCTACTGCTGCAACCCAGATTCATATATACAGCTATGAGAGGCAGCGTGGCCGAGCGGTCCAAGGCGGTGGTGTTAGTCACCAGTCTCTTCGGAGGCGCGGGTTCAAATCCTACCACTGGTATACTATTATGACGTCATTGATCAATGTTTAATATTTAATATGCAGTTTTTCGTAGAAAACTGATTATATTTTAAAAATAATTTGTTTTAATTACAAAAGGTTTTTACCGCCATTAATTTCCTTTAAAATGAGCCATTGAAAAACTCTCTACGATGTTCCAGTGCCAAGCTATCTGTGGAATTACTAACCTATACTATAATTAAGTGGCATATAAGATTTAGTATAGGCAAGAGGTCGTTCTTTATTATAAAACATAGCTCTAATAAAACTATGAGGACATTCATTATTTATCTAGTAGGGTTTCAAACAAGGTGGTTCTAATAATGTATTTTTGCTTTGATATGACTCTATTTTTTTATATTTCTTAGCATTGGACTGATCGTCTCTTACTAGGTCGCTAGCTGCTGCTGCAACCCCGATTCACATATATATTTATGAGAGGCAGCGTCGGCTAGTGGTCCAAGGCGCTGGTGTTAGCCACCAGTCTCTTCAGAGGCGTAGGTTCAAGTCTTACCGCTGGTATACGATTATGATTTGTGTGCAAAAATCAAATATCTTTGATAAGACTGAAGTATGAAAAGACATCAAAAATGCAGTTTTTAGTGGGAAAATTTATTCTCTTTTAGAAATAATTTTTTTTACTAATTTCCTTTAAAATGAGCCATTGAACAACTCTCTGCAATGATCCAGTGCCAAGCTATCTTTGGAAAAGAAAAAGAAAGAAAAAAAAATATCCGGTTTGGGCAAAATGTTGTAGTAGCTGCCACGTTTCTTGATTTTCAAGCCAATATATTTCCCTTGCTGTTCAAGCCAAGAGACAGAAAGTTTCCTATAAAGGGATTTCGGACAAGGCGGTTCTATGGTGTACTTTTTGTTTTGATCTGACTCTTTTTTTAGGAGTTATGGGTTTTTATATTGCTTCACATTGGAAGTGATCGTCTCTTACTAGGTCGCTAGCTACCGTTGCAACCCGGATAGAAAAAAAAGAAAAAAAGATGTCATTTAGGCAGAATGCTATAGTAGCTGCCACTTTTCTTGATTTTCAGGGCAATATATTTTCTTTGTTGCTCAAGCCAAGGGACAGAAAGTTTCCTATACAGGTATTTCGGACAAGGCGGTTCCATGGTGTACTTTTTGTTTTGATCCGACTCTTTTTTTAGGTGTTATGGGTTTTATATTTCTTAGCATTGGGCGTAATCGTCTCTTACTAGGTTGTTAGCTACTGCTGCAACCTAGATTCACATATATAGTTATGAGAGGCAGCGTGGCCGAGCGGTCCAAGGCGGTGGTGTTAGTCACCAGTCTCTTCGGAGGCGCGGGTTCAAATCCTACCGCTTGTATACGGTTATGACGTCATTGATTAATCTTTAATATGAAATATGCAGTTTTTCGTAAAAAACTGATTATATTTTAAAAATAATTTTTTTTAATTACAAAAGGTTTTTAACGCCATTAATTTTCTTTAAATGGTATGTTCTTCGAATGATCTCTTTTAATTAGGTTCCTAGCTACCGTTGCAAACCGGAACTATTAAAGAAAATATTTTATCTTTAATTACAGAAGTTACTAGATGTGGCAAGTTTTGCTATTGAGACGAGTCGCTCCTACTATACAACATACAGTTCGTTATCACGAACAGTTTGCTTTGATTTATCTATTGGTATCAAAATTTCGTTCTTTAGAGTTTTGGTTACTATTGAGACAAGTAGCTATTATTACTATAGAGTTCATTACCATGAACTGATTCATTGCTTCAAAATTCAAATATCTTTGAAAAGACTGCAGTATGAAAATACATCAAAAATGCAATTTTTTGACAAAATTGATTCTACTTTAAAAAGTATTTTATTTTTAATTAAAAAAGTGACTAGATGTAGCAATTTTCTTTAAAATGAGCTATTATACAGCTCTCTATGATTTTCCAGTGCCCAGCTAGCTGAGGAAAAAGAAAAAGCGGAAAGAAAAAAATATCCCGTTTGTAGAGAATAACGTGGTTAAAGTCAATTTTCTTGATTTTCAAGCCAATATATTTTCTTTGTTATTCAAGCCAAAGGGCGGTAAGTTTCCTTTATAGGGGTTTCAGACAAGGCGGTTCTAATGGTTTACTTTTTGTTTTGATCTGACTCTTTTTTTTAGGAGTTAGGGGTTTTTATATTTCTTAAAATTGGACGTGATCGTTTCTTACTAGGTTGCTAGCTACCGCTACGACCCGGATTGCTAGCTTTCGCTGCAGCCCACATAATTACAAACAGGAAAAAGCCTAAGGCATTTTTTTCTTTGAAATAGTAGGAGATGAACCTCAAACAATTAAGTGGATAACTAATTCCAATGTATGCAATGGTGAGGTATTCCAATGATAGTCTTAATATCTTTTCAAAACATTGTAAACACTAACCTTTGATTACTATAAGCATCATCTATATAATGGTTCCTTATAACACCTCAGTTACTATGGACTGAAGATCGTTCTATAATGTAACATTGATCAATATTGTATATAAAAAATTAAGTTTTTCGTAAAAAATGATTAAGTAAAAAAAAAATTAAGTACGAATGGCACTAGATCTAGAGATTTCCTTTAAAATGAGCCATTAAACAACTCTCTACGATGTTCCAGTGCCAAGCTATCTGTGGAAGAGAAAGAAAGAAAAAAATATGACGTTTAGGCACAATGTTGTAGTAACCGCCACTTTTCTTGATTTTCAAGCCAAAATATTTCCCTTGCTGTTCAAGCCAAGGGACAGAAAGTTTCCTATACAGGGGTTTCGGACAAGGCGGTTCTAATGGTGTACTTTTTGTTTTGATCTGACTTTTTTTTTAGGAATTGAGGGTTTTTATATTTCTTAATATTGGACGTGATCGTCTCTTACTAGGTTGCTAGCTACCGCTGCAACCCAGATGCTAGCTACTGTTGCAACCCGGAAACTGTACTAGCCTATTATATAGTTAAGTGGCCTATAAAATTTAGTATAGGCAAGAGGTCGTTCTTTATTATAACTATCTGTCTTGATCTTTTCTCCAACTTCTTTGGAATAGTAAGAGACAAGCCTCAAAGAATCAGGCATCTAAATCAGTCCAATATATGCAACGTTTCGTTCTTCTAATGATCATCTTTTAATATAATGTTTACTAGAGTTTTTTCCCAATCTCATTTTTATGTTTTTATCTTTAAATATTCTAATTTGTGTAAATTGAAGAACTGCAAAGAATAGCAAAAATCCAAATTGTAGTTATTATTCATGATAAATCATAGCATTCATTTCTATTGTCAAGGTTTGTTAGCCCAATTGGCTAGAGAAGAGTGGTTTAAAGCGAAAGGGGCGTGGGTTCGAATCCATCAAAAGCCTTTTTATTAGGAGGGCTAAAAAAATCCAAATCCATGTCATTGTAAATAAATTTAAGGATAAATTAAAGATAATTTCAAAACCTTATTATATGTCAGCAATTCCCGATCAAACTTACATACTTCGTATTTATAATGAACTATTTCGATCCTTTATGTATTAGTATAGGCAAGAGTTCGTTCTTTATTATAAATACCACTACAACCCGGATGATGTGAAATTACAAACAGGAAAAAGCCTATGGCTTTTTCTTGATTGGAATAGTAAGAGACGACCTGGCTACAAACTATGATTATGGCATCATTGATCAATCTTTAACATGAAATGTTCTTTGCTGTAATGGTTTGTTCTTTACTAGGTATCAGCCGTCTCTACAGCCATGATACTGATGGAAATTATATAATCCCTATTTATGTTTCATTTTTAATGGGCTAGGTGTCGTTCTTTATTGTGAAAAAATATAGTATAGGCAAAAGGTCGTTCTTTATTATAATTGATCTAACCATTATGTATTCATGAATGAGACCATTTACAGTTTTGACGTTTCTTATATAATAATTATGACGTCACTGCATCAAAAATGCAGTTTTTGGTGGAAAAATTTATTCTCTTTTAGAAATAATTTATTTTAGTTACTATAGATTTTTAACCCAATTAATTTCCTTTAAAATGCGCTATTGAACAACCCTTTACGATGTTCCAGTGCCAAGCTATCTGTGGAAAAGAAAAAAGAAAAAAAAAAGAAAAAAATATCCCGTTTGGGGAGAATAACGTGGTAAAAGTCTATTTTCTTGATTTTCAAGCCAATATATTTTCTTTGTTATTCAAGCCAAAGGGCGGTAAGTTTCCTTTATGGAGGATTTGGACAAGGCGGTTCTAATGGTGTACTTTTTGTTTTGATCTGACTCTTTTTTTAGGAGCTACGGGTTTTTATATTTCTTAACATTGGAGGTGATCGTCTCTTACTAGGTTGCTAGCTACCGCTGCAACCCGGATGGCCATTAAAATTTAGAATAGGCAAGAGGTCGTTCTTTATTATAAATACTGTAATCTTAACTATAGTGAAGTTGCCTATGCAAGTTAGTATAGGGAAGAGTTCGATCTTTATTATAAAATTTTTTAACATATTAACTTTAAATAAAACTGTACAAGCCTATAATATAGTTGGCTATGCAAGTTAGTATAGGCAAGAGTTCGTTCTATATTGTAAAAATCTTTTGCATTTACTGTGAATATATGGGGGCATAATTGTCCTACTTAGTTTCAGCTTAAATTCGATGATCGAGCCTTTATTTAATTACTGATTAAGCATTGTATTCTAACACCCCCTTTATATAACCGTTTATTAAACCATAGGCATCTTATCATTCTTTACTATATGATTACAAACAGGAAAAAGCCTACGGCTTTTTCTTCTTTGGAATAGTAAGAGACGACCTGGCTACAAACTATGATTATGGCATCAATGATCAATCTTTAACATGAAATAGGCGGTAAGTTTAGAGCTGCCTTTGTTAACAGAGATGATTTGTTAACAGAGATGATTTATGATGATTTCTTAAGGAATATAATTAAAATTTTTTAATGTAATAAAAATAATTTGTTTAAATTCCAAAAGGTTTTTAACCCCATTAATTTTCTTTAAAATGAACCATTGAACAACTCTCTACGATGTTCCAGTCCCAAGCTATCTGTTAAATTACTAACCTATACTATAATTAAGTGGTGTATAAAATTTAGTATAGGCAAAAGGTCGTTCTTTATTATACAATAATCTTCATCATTGTGATAACACATCTTGCTGTTTTGTTTTGCTCTCTCAATTATTACTTCTCGATACGCCTGGTCGGTTGAATACCTTTGCTTTTTTCTTTTCAAGTTACTATCTCTGTTGTTGTGTAGTACTTCTCGATACGCCTGGTCGGTTGAATACCTTTGTTTTTTTCTTTTCGAGATACTATCTCTGTTGTTTGTGTAGTACTGTTTTTTTTAACTTGCGTATAGCTTGCTTTGATCTAACCATTATCTAATTATGAATGAGAACATTTACAGTTCTGACGCTTCTTATATAGTAATTATGACGTCACGGCGTAATGATTTTATTTCATGACGTCATGGCACAATGGTATTATTTCATGACGTCTTCAGAAACAACAATATAATTTCGTGTATTTCTATTCACGTCATAGCTCTAATTTATCTAGTAGGGTTTCAGACAAGGTAGTTCTAATGATGTAATTTTGTTTTGATCTGACTGTATTTTTAGGAGTTTTGGGTTTTTACATTTCTTAGCATTGGACTGATCGTCTCTTGCTAGGTTGCTAGCTACTGCTGCAACCCAAATTATGAGAGGCAGCCTGGCTGAGTGGTCTAAGGCACTGGTGTTAGCCACCAGTCTCTTCGGAGGCGTGGGTTCAAATCTTACCGCTGGTATACGATTATGTTTGAAAGACTGCAGTGTGAAAAGACATCAAAAATGCAGTTTTTGGTGGAAAAATTTATTCTCTTTTAGAAATAATTTATTTTAGTTACTATAGATTTTTAACCCAATTAATTTCCTTTAAAATGAGCCATTGAACAACTCTCTACGATGTTCCAGTGCCAAGCTATCTCTGGATACAAAAGAAAAAAAAAGAAAAAAATATCCCGTTTAGGCAGAATGTTGTAGTAGCTGCCACTTTTCTTGATTTTCAAGCCAATATATTTCCCTTGCTGTTCAAGCCAAGGGACAGAAAGTTTACTATACAGGGGTTTCGGACAAGGCGGTTCTAATGGTGTACTTTTTGTTTTGATCTGACTCCTCTGTTAGGAACTATGGGTTTTTATATTTCTTAACATTGGATGTGATCGTCTCTTACTAGGTTGCTAGCTACCGCTGCAACTCGGATTGCTAGCTACCGCTGCAACCCGGATGGTATACGATTATGTTTGAAAGACTGCAGTGTGAAAAGACATCGAAAATGCAGTTTTTGGTGAAAAAATTTATTCTCTTTTAGAAATAATTTATTTTAGTTACAAAAGGTTTTTAACCCAATTAATTTCCTTTAAAATGAGCTATTGAACAACCCTCTACGATGTTCCAGTGCCAAGCTATCTGTGGAAAAGAAAAAAAGAAAAGAGAAAAAAATATTCCGTTTGGGGAGAATAACGTGGTTAAAGTCAATTTTCTTGATTTTCAAGCCAATATATTTCCCTTGCTGTTCAAGCCAAGGGACAGAAAGTTTACTATACAGGGGTTTCGGACAAGGCGGTTCTAATGGTGTACTTTTTGTTTTGATCTGATTCCTTTGTTAGGAACTATGGGTTTTTATATTTCTTAACATTGGACGTGATCGTCTCTTACTAGGTTGCTAGCTACCGCTGCAACCCGGATCTCGATACACCTGGTCGGTTGAATACCTTTGCTTTTTTCTTTTCAAGATACTATCTCTGTTGTTTGTGTAGTACTGTTTTTTCAACTTGCGTATAGCTTGCTTCGATCTAACCATTATCTAATCAAGAATGAGAACATTTACATCTTTGTCGTTCTTAAGTAGTAATTATGACGTCACGGCGTAATGATTTTATTGACGTCATGGCGCAATGATATCATTTCATGACGTCTTCAAAAACAACAATATATTTTCGTGTTTTTCTGTTCACGTCATAGCTCTAATATAAAAAACTATGATGCCCTTCATTATTTATCTAGTAGGGTTTCAGACAAGGTAGTTCTAATGATGTACTTTTGTTTTGATCTGACTCTATTATTAGGAGTTTTGGGTTTTTATATTTCTTAGCATGGGACTGATCGTCTCTTGCTAGGTTGCTAGCTACTGCTGCAACCCAAATTATAAGAGGCAGCCTGGCCGAGTGGTCCAAGGCACTGGTGTTAGCCACCAGTCTCTTCGGAGGCGTGGGTTCAAATCTTACCGCTGGTATACGATTATGTTTGAAAGACTGCAGTGTGAAAAGACATCGAAAATGCAGTTTTTGGTGGAAAAATTTATTCTCTTTTAGAAATAAGTTATTTTAGTTACTATAGATTTTTAACCCAATGAATTTCCTTTAAAATGAGCTATTGAACAACTCTCTACGATGTTCCAGTGCCAAGCTATCTCTGGAAACAAAGAAAAGAGAAAAAAAAAGAAAAAAAATATCCCGTTTAGACAGAATATTGTAATAGCTGCCACTTTTCTTGATTTTCAAGCCAATATATTTCCCTTGCTGTTCAAGCCAAGGAACAGAAAGTTTCCTTTACAGAGGTTTCTGACAAGGCGGTTCTAATGGTGTACTTTTTGTTTTGATCTGACTCCTTTTTTAGGAACTATGGGTTTTTATATTTCTTAACATTGGACGTGATCGTCTCTTACTAGGTTGCTAGCTACCGCTGCAACCCGGATTTCTTACTCGCTTGCACTAATGCACTAGTTGCAAGTAAGTTTTAACCAATATCAACGAGTATTAATAAATTGGTGATACTTCTGTAAAAAAACATGCCTAGACCACTACCTGACAGTTCGTGTAGAAAAGTTTTTTTTTTAAGGTAATATATGTGCTTGTATAATGAATTGATGGTTTTGGGCTTTTACTCTCCCCCTCCCCTGCAGAAAAAATCATCCTCCCCTACAGAAAAATGAACTCTTGAATTCTAATATATAAGAAAACCTAATTGACAAATACTATTTATGATGAACTATATCGGTTGTTGTTGCTAGCTACCGCTGCAACCCGGATAAAAACTGATTACAAACAGGAAAAAGCCTACGGCTTTTTCTTCTTTGAAATAGTAAGAGACGAACCTCAAACAATCAAGTAGCTAACTAATTCCAATGTATACAATTGCTCGTTATTCCAATAATCGTCTTTTAATGTAATAATTAAGTGGCGTATAAAATTTAGCATAGGGAAGAAGTCGTTCTTTATTATAATTTTAACCCCATTAATTTCCTTCAAAATGAGCCATTGAACAACTCTCTACAATGCTCCAGTGCCATGCTATCTGTTGAATTACTAACCTATACTATAATAATTAAGTGGCGTATAAAATTTAGCATAGGTAAGAGGTCGTTCTTTATTATAACACAGTCCTGGTGAAATCAAATCGCAAATTAAAAGTGTTGAATTCGGTGTCCCTCAAAGGTCTGTTTTGGCACCACTACTGTTTCTTATATATATATTGATGACCTGCAAAATGCTATCAATGGACTGGCTTTTGATTTAAAACGTAGTGATACTGGAGCATCAAAATCTATTTTGCCTAATTTTGCTGATGATACGTATCTAACTGTTGCTGCAAAAATTGGGGAAATGCTTATACAGAATTTTCAGACTGGCATGTTGAACATTGAAAAATGGATGAGGGTTAACAAAATTCAGCTAAACCCTGCAAAACCCCATTTTTTAATGTACGGGAGAAGTAGCAATTACCACCCTTGGATTGCCAAAATACAGTTCGGTGAAAATATTCTGCCTCGGGAAGTTTCGACAAGTATCTAGGGGTGATTTTTGATGAATCCCTTAACTTCAAAGAGCACATTTCACTTGTTAGCGGCAAGGTTGCAAGAAATGTTGGGATGATGAGGAAACTGAAGCACTTTTTTCCGAAACTTATAATGAGATTGCTTTATTTTTCTTTTGTTCAACCATACCTTCTATATGGTTGTCTTGTGTGGTCAAGTTCGTTTTTAATTCACCTTCGTCCCGCTAGAAGTTTAAAAAATATTGCCCTACGTGTTTTAAGTAGAGATCATCATAGTATGTCTGTTATACATAGATATAATCAGGCAAATATACTACCGATCGCTGGATTATTCCATTTTTATAATGCTCTTTTTATGTTTAAACTGTATTTCAAACAGGAAAAAGCCTATGGCTTTTTCTGAATTGGTATAGTAAGAGACGACCTGGCTAAAACCTATGATTATGAAATCAATTATCAATGATGCTCGTCCGGAGCTAGTTCCCATGCAAATTGGCGCATGAAGAACGACCTCCACGTGCCTCTGGATACCTGGCTAGCCACCAGAGAACCAAATGCATCTAGGGACGGTTGGGTTGGCAGCCCTCCTCCTGAAACTTCTATTGCTACGAATGGAACCAGAAATTCAGCCTCGGATATATCATCTCAAACCCCGTATCGACCTCGGACCGCCCAAGGAAAATCCCGTCTGAACATCGTTGACCAAGGTGGCACCAATGTGGCCACCTGGAACGTGCTGACGCTGAACCAACCCGGTTCGAAGCTTCTTTTAGCAAAAGAACTAAAAAAATATAAAGTCACAATAGCTGGAGTCACCGAAACGCACCTCCCAGGACATGGTGAAGAGGACATAGGTGAAGGACGCACATTGATGTGGTCTGGCGGTAGCCAAAAAAGAGGAGGCGTTGGCCTAGTACTGAACAATGCTGCACGTAGGGCCCTCCTGTCATTCAAACCAGTATCGCCTAGACTCCTGACCGCAAGACTGGATGGGAAGCACGGCAAAATAACTGTCATTACGTGCTATGCCCCCACAAACGACGCTGATGAAGAAGACAAAGACGATTTCTATAACCTGCTTAGTTCTGAACTATCTTCTGTACCTCCCCATGACTACCTCCTCCTCCTAGGAGACATGAATGCAAGTGTTTCAAACGAATCAGGCCTGTGGGATCTCGCTGTTGGACCTGTTACAGTGGATAGCCTAAACGATAATGGAGAGAGGCTGCTGAATTGTTGTCTGGCCCACAATCTAACGATTGCAAACACATGGTTCCAGAGACCAAATATAGCCAAGTACACCTGGTATAGCAATGATGGATCAACAAAGAAGATGCTCGACTACATCATCTTACGTCGACGATGGCTGTCGTCTGTCCAGAATTGCCGCACCTACCGTGGCGCCGAGCTCGGGAACACCGACCACCGGCTGGTAGCAGCCAAAATTAAGCTCCGCCTCAAAGCTATGAAGAACAGCCAGTCTTCTCGGAAAATTGATGCCGGTCGCATCCAACAGGACCCCGCTCTGGCTGAGCGGTACCATGTGGTGATATCCAACAGATTTGAGGTCCTTGGCCAATGCGATGATAGTGAAGTTGCATGGAAGTCCTTCAAAGAGAACACTCTTGCGGCAGCAACTGACGTTGTTGGAATGAGGCAACGGAAGAAAAAGGACTGGATCAGTAATCACTCCCTTGCCATCATAGAGCTCAGGCGAGAAGCACGTCTTGGTGGGGACATGGCTACATACAGACTGCTAAACAAAGAGCGTAATTCCATGTTGCATAAAGACCGCAAGGCTTTTATTGACAGCAAGGCATCCGAACTGCAAGAGGCCGCCAAGAAAAAGGACAGTGGAGCCACCTACAAGATTCTTCGTGAGCTGTCAGGTCAGCACACTCAAACTACGCCATACCTTCGAAGCGCTAGCGGCGAAAATATCTACGACCAATCACAATGCCTCCGCCAGTGGGAGGACCACTTTGAGAAACTGCTCAACTCAGATCCACCAGACCAGACGGACCATGAGCTAGCAGCTGCTGCGGCTACTACCCTACCTGCTCCTGATGGTTCTGAATTTACAGCGGAGGAGATAAAAGCTGCCACCCGCAAGCTAAAGAATAACAAAGCGCCAGGAATATGTGGCCTAACATCGGAATTCCTTAAAAATGGGGGTCCAGCCATGATCCTCTGGCTACAAATGCTGTTTAACCTTGTGTGGCACTCTGAAAAAATCCCCTCAGACTGGAAGAAGGGCCTACTTGTGCCAATCTACAAGAGGAAGGGGAGCAAAGCAGAATGTATCAATTATCGTGGCATAACTTTACTCTCAGTTCCTGGAAAGCTCTTCGCTATGCTGCTTCTCAAACGGGCAACAAGATACCTCCATGCCCTGCGTCGCCCCCAGCAAGCTGGCTTCATGCCAGGCAGGTCCACCACCGAGCAAATCCATACGATTAGACAGCTAGTAGAGAAAACTCTTGAATATAAGAGGAAGGCGTACATTGCCTTTGTAGATTTTCGATCTGCCTTCGACACTGTCGATAGGCAGTCACTATGGCTAATCCTCCAGTCTGCT
The DNA here is from genome assembly GCA_027921565.1 of Artemia sinica. NCBI lineage: Eukaryota > Metazoa > Arthropoda > Branchiopoda > Anostraca > Artemiidae > Artemia > Artemia sinica. The sequence continues at coordinate 56,066,912 of CM051256.1, read as the reverse complement.
GGCGTACCCACGAAAATCGTCCGTCTCCTCAAAGAGCTGTATAATAACACTGAAAGTGCGGTGATCGTAAATGGACGGCCTTCTGGATATTTCAAAATTAAAAATGGTGTCCGGCAAGGATGTGCTGCTGCACCTGAGCTCTTTAACTGTGTAATAGACCACATCCTGAATAAAACACAGCAGGTGCAGTCGTTTGGCATAGAGTTTGCTGGAAGAGTTCTTTCAGACGTCGACTTTGCCGACGACGTGGCGCTAATATGCGAAAACATTAGTGACCTCAAAACTACACTGGAAACACTGGCCTCTGCCGCTGAGAAATTCGGTCTGAAAATAAATTGGTCAAAGACCAAGATAATGCCCGTTGAGAAAAAGCCGTCCAACCCCCTGTCATCTGTGGAAATTTGTGGCCAGACTGTAGAGTTAGTCAAGCAGTTTACCTACCTTGGTTCAATTGTCTGCTCAAACGGAAGCCTAGATGCCGAAATATCAGCAAGAGCGGCAAAAGCAAACTCTGTCTTCGGTCGCCTTCTAAAAACGGTCTTCCATAAACCCCAGATCAGCCGTCTCACCAAAGCACGAATATATTCTGCTTCGGTTGCCAGCATTATGCTCTATTCTGCTGAGACTTGGTCGCTGACTCAGACACAGACGCTGAAGGTAGATGCCATCCAGACGAAACACCTCCGAAAAATCGAAGGCTCCCGATGGCCCGACAGGGTACGAAATTCGGAAATCCTCAGGTCCTTCAAACTCCCACCCCTGTCCGAGCAGCTTGAGTCTCGCTCGCTGCGTTGGTATGGTCATCTGCTCCGTCTGCCTGCCCAAACACCCGCCCGACTCATCTTCGATTTCGACCCAGCTGCAAACGGCTGGAGGCGTCCTAGGGGAAGACCGAGCACCAGATGGGCGGACGTCATCCGTGATCGGCTCGCCTCCAGAAACATCAACCCGGCTGAAGTGACAACCCTCGCCCTGAACCGACCACTCTGGAGAAGACTGACGGCGCTGACGACTGGTTCCCTCTACGCTGGCGACGCTGCCGAGCAAGAGCTTTAAGTAAGTAAGTAAGTAAAGTTAGTTACTATGGGCTGGAAGTCTGTTCTTTACTGTAATTACTAGGTTGCTAGGTACCGCTGCAACCTGGAATGGTTTGTTCTTTACTAGGTTTCAGCCATCTCTACAGCCATGATACTAATATAAATCACATAATCCCTATTTATGTTTCAGTTAACATGGGCTAGGTGTCATTCTTTATTGTAATAATTGCAAAAGTGACTAGATGTTGCAATTGCCTTTGAAATGAGCTATTATACAACTCTCTATGATTTTCCAGGGCCCAGCTAGCTGAGCAGGAAAAAAAGTGGAAAGAAAAAAATATCCCGTTTGTGGAGAATAATGTGGTAAAAGTCTATTTTCTTGATTTTCAAGCCAATATATTTTCTTTTTTATTCAAGCCAAAGGGCGGTAAGTTTCCTTTATAGAGGATTCGGACAAGGCGGTTCTAATGGTGTACTTTTTGTTTTGATCTGACTTTTTTTTAGGAGTTGGGGGGTTTTATATTTCTTAACATTGGAGGTGATCGTCTCTTACTAGGTTGCTAGCTACCGCTGCAACCCGGATCAAGCCAATATATTTTCTTTTTTATTCAAGCCAAAGGGCGGTAAGTTTCCTTTATAGAGGATTCGGACAAGGCGGTTCTAATGGTGTACTTTTTGTTTTGATCTGACTCTTTTTTTAGGAGTTGGGGGGTTTTATATTTCTTAACAATGGAGGTGATCGTCTCTTACTAGGTTTCTAGCTACCGCTGCAACCCGGATATTCAAATGATCGTCCTTTAATGTAATTTCATGCTATATTATTACAAACAGGAAAAAACCTACGGCTTTTTCTTCTTTGAAATAGAAAGAGACGAGCCTCAAGGAATCAAGTAGCTAACTAAGTCCAATGTATGCAGTGGTATGTTATTCCAATGATCGTCTTTTAATGTAAACCCTCTGCGATGTTCCAGTGCCAAGCTATCTGTGGAAAAGAAAAAAAAAGAAAAAAAGAAAAAAATATCTCGTTTGGGGAGAATAACGTGGTTAAAGTCAATTTTCTTGATTTTCAAGCCAATATATTTCCCTTGCTGTTCAAGCCAAGGGACAGAAAGTTTCCTATACAGGGGTTTCGGACAAGGCGGTTCTAATGGTGTACTTTTTGGTTTGATCTAACTCCTTTGTTAGGAACTATGGGTTTTTATATTTCTTAACATTGGACGTGATCGTCTCTTACTAGGTTGCTAGCTACCGCTGCAACCCGGATTTTTGTTTTGATCTGACTCTTTTCTCAAAAGTTAGGGGTTTTTATATTTCTTAACATTGGACGTGATCGTCTCTTACTAGGTTGCTAGCTACCGCTGCAACCCGGATGTTTTGATCTGACTCTTTTTTTAGGAGTTATGGGTTTTTATATTTCTTAACATCGGACGTGATCGTCTCTTACTAGGTTGCTAACCCAAATAATTTCCTTTAAAATGAGGCATTGAACAACTCTCTACGATGTTCCAGTGCCAAGCTATCTGTGGAAAAGAAGAAGAAAGAAAAAAATATCCCCTTTGTGGAGAATAACGTGGTAAAAGTCAATTTTCTTGATTTTCAAGCCAATATATATTCTTTGTTATTCAAGCCAAAGGGCGGTAAGTTTTCCTTATAGGAATTTTGGACAAGGCGATACTAATGGTGTACTTTTTGTTTTGATCTGACTCTTTTTTTTAGGAGTTATGGGTTTTTATATTTCTTAACATTGGACGTGATCGTCTCTTACTAGGTTGCTAGCTACCGCTGCAACCCGGATTGCTAGCTACCGCTGCAACCCGGCTTTAGCTATCAATAAAATCATAGCATTACTGTATCATTAACTAGTATAGGCTTATTTAGTATAGGAAAGAGTTCGTTCTTTATTATAACATGTTAAACAGTGTTAACCAGTTTAACAGTGTTAACATGTGTAAATGTATCAGTAATCAGTTCAATACGTAAATGTGCCAGTGTTTGTTCTCTAAGTAAATTTATTACCCCAGTTACTATGGGCTACAGTTCGTTTCTTAATGTAAAACCATAAGGATCCTTTATGTATTCTTTTAATGAACTAGATGGAGCTTTTATGTAATAAAGAGACATTTAATGGCTCATTCAAATGGAAATGAAATTTGGGGCAGCTAGCCCCCTTCCCCAAAAGTTGTCCAATTAAAATTTTGAGATAACCATTTTGTTAGACATAGTTAAGAGGTCCAATAACTATGGGTTTAGTGATGATTTATTATACTAATCAATTACAAACAGGAAAAGCCTATGGCGTTTTCTTAATCGGAATAGTAAGAGACGACATGGCTACAACCTAAAATTATGACATCATTGATCAATCTTTAACATTAAATTATAATCTTAGTTTAGTTACTATGGGCTGGAAGCTTGTTCTTTACTGTAATACTATTGAGACAAGTGGCTATTATTACTATAGAGTTCATTACCATGAACTGTTTGATTGCTTCAAAATTCAAATATCTCTGAAAAGACTGCAGTATGAAAATACATCAAAAGTGCAGTTTTTTGACAAAATTGATTCTACTTTAAAAACGATTTTATTTTTAATTACAAAAGGCACTACATGTTGCAATTTCCTTTAAAATGAGCTATTATACAGCTCTCTATGATTTTTCAGTGCCCAGCTAGCTGAGGAGAAAGAAAAAGCGGAAAGAAAAAAAGATGCCGTTTGCGGAGAATATCGTGGTTAAAGTCAATTTCTTGATTTTCAATCCAATATATTTTCTTTGTTATTCAAGCCAAAGGACGGTAAGTTTGCTATATAGAAGTTTCGGATAAGGCGGTTCTAATAGTGTACTTCTTGTTTTGATTTTAATCTTTTTTCAGGAGGTATGGGTTACTTTAGTTTTTAATATGGGGCGTGATCGTCTCTTACTAGGTTGCTAGCTGCCGCTGCAACCCGGACCATGAACTGTTTGATTGCTTCAAAATTCAAATATATTTGAAAAGACTGCAGTATGAAAATACATCAAAAATGCAGTTTTTTGACAAAATTGATTCTACTTTAAAACTATTTTATTTTTAATTACAAAAGGCGCTAGATGTAGCAGATGCTAGCTACCGCTGCAACTCGGATTAGTATAGACAGGAGGCCGTTCTTTATTATAACTACCGCTGCAACCCGGATGCTAGCTACCGCTGCAACCCGGATAGGTTGCTAGCTACCACTTAAACCCGGATTATGTAATAGGTTGCTAGCTACCGCTGCAACCTAGATATTCTTATTTCTGCTACTATGGGCTAAGGTTCGTTCTTTCATGTAAAACTAGCAAAAAAAATTTTAAGCCTGATGAAGATTTAACTAATGTGTCAAAAGTAAGGTTGCAAGTCGACGATTTTGTTTTGGCCTTATTATAATTGGTACGGTGAAATAATAATATGCATATGGCTCTTAAATCATACTTCTCTATGGTTCCATATGGTCTAGTGGCTAGGATAGTTAACTTTCACTTAACAGGCTCGGGTTCGATTCCCGGTGTGGGAAAATTTTTAACTCTATAATCTTTGAACATTTGAACCTTTTATAATCTATAATGATGTATAATATAAATACTGTAATCTTAACTATAGTGAAGTTGCGTATGCAAGTTAGTATAGGGAAGAGTTCGATCTTTATTATAATTTGTTTTGATCTGACTCTTTTCTAAGGAGTTATGGGTTTTTATATTTCTTAACATTGGACGTGATCGTCCCTTATGGGGTTGCTAGCTACCGCTGCAACCCGGTCTAGTATGATCATTAAGGAAAATACATCATCTATATAATGATCCCTTATAATACTTCAGTTACTATGGAATAAAGTTCGTTCTTTAATGTAACATTGTGATAACTCTCCTTGATCTTTTGTTTGGCTGTCTCAATTTTTGCATGTCTATAATCTTCATCATTGTGATAACACATCTTGCTGTTTTGTTTTGCTCTCTCAATTATTACTTCTCGATACGCCTGGTCAGTTGAATACCTTTGTTTTGCTCTCTCAATTATTACTTCTCGATACGCCTGGTCGGTTGAATACCTTTGTTTTGCTCTCTAAATTTTTACTTCTCGATGCGCCTGGTCGGTTGAATATTTTTGCTTTTCTCTTTTCAAGATACTATCTCTGTTGTTTGTGTAGTACTGTTTTTTCAACTTGCGTGCGACTTGCTTGATTGAAACCATTATGTAATTATGAATGAGAACATTTTCATCTTTGTAGTTCTTAAGTAGTAATTATGACGTCACAGCGTAATGATTTTGTTGACGTCATAGAGCAATGATATTATTTCATGACGTCTTCAGAAACAACAATATAATTTCATGTTTTTCTATTCACGTCATAGCTCTAATATAAAACTATGATGACATTCATTATTTATCTAGTAGGGTTTCAGACAAGGTAATTCTAATGATGTACTTTTGTTTTGATCTGACTCTATTTTTAGGAGTTTTGTTATATTTCTTAGCATTGGACTGACCATCTCTTACTGGGTTGCTAGCAACTACTGCAACCCAAATTCACATATATATTTATTTATGAGAGGCAGCCTGGCCGAGTGGTCCAAGGCACTGGTGTTAGCCACCAGTCTCTTCGGAGGCGTGGGTTCAAATCTTACTGCTGGTATACGATTATGTTTGAAAGACTGGAGTGTGAAAAGACATCGAAAATGCAGTTTTTGGTGGAAAAATTTATTCTCTTTTAGAAATAATTTAGTTTAGTTACAAAAGGTTTTTAACCCAATTAATTTACTTTAAAATGAGCTATTGAACAACCCTCTACGATGTTCCAGTGCCAAGCTATCTGTGGAAAAGAAAAAAAAAGAAAAAAGAAAAAATATCCCGTTTGGGGAGAATAACGTGGTTAAAGTCAATTTTCTTGATTTTCAAGCCAATATATTTCCCTTGCTGTTCAAGCCAAGGGACAGAAAGTTTCCTATACAGGGGTTTCGGACAAGGCGGTTCTAATGGTGTACTTTTTGTTTTGATCTGACTCCTTTGTTAGGAACTATGGGTTTTTATATTTCTTAACATTGGACGTGATCGTCTCTTACTAGGTTGCTAGTTACCGCTGCAACCCGGATCCTTTAAAATGTGCCATTGATAAATGCTCTACTATGTTCCAGTACAAAGCTATCTGTGGAAAAGAAAAAAAAAAGAAAGAAAAAAATATCCCGTTTGGGGAGAATAACGTGGTTAAAGTCAATTTCTTGATTGTCAAGCCAATATATTTCCCTTGCTGTTCAAGCCAAATGACATAAAGTTTTTTATACAGGGATTTCGGACAAGGCGGTTCTAATGGTGTAGTTTTTGTTTTAATCTGACTCCTTTTCTTAGGAGCTATGGGTTTTTATATTTCTTAACATTGGACGTAATCGTCTCTTACTAGGTTGCTAGCTACTGCTGCAAACTTGATATGTAATTTTGAATGCTTTTTATGATTCTGGTTAACATTGGACGTGATCGTCTCTTACTATGTTGATAGCTACCTCTGCAAATCGGATAGCTACCCCTGATACCTCCGTATATCAGTTACTATGGGCGAGAGATCGTTCTTTACTGTAAGTTGTAAGTTTGTTCTTTACTGTAATTTTTAGGAGCTATGGGTTTTTATATTTCTTAACATTGGACGTGATCGTCTCTTACTAGGTTGCTAGCTACCGTTGCAATTTGTTCTTTACTAGGTTTCAGCCATCTCTACAGCCATGATACTGATGGAAATTAAATAATCTCTATTTATGTTTCAGTTAACATGGGCTAGGTGTCGTTCTTTATTGCAATGCTGCAACCTGTATTACTGTAATCGTCCTTTAATATAAAATATAGGCTAGAGTTCATTCTTTGCTATACCTTACTGTATTACAAACAGGAAAAAGCCTATGGCTTTTTCTTAATTGGAATAGTAAGAGACGACCTGGCTACAACCTACGCTTATGACATCATTGATCTATCTTTAATATTAAGTAGAATCTTATTTTGGTTATATTATTACGTCATATATGGTTATTAGTATTAAAATATTCGTTCTTTATTATAATTATTACTATAGAGTTCATTACCATGAACTGTTTGATTGCTTCAAAATTCAAATATCTTTGAAAAGACTGCAGTATGAAAATACATCAAAAATGCAATTTTTTTGACAAAATTGATTCTACTTTAAAAAGTATTTTATTTTTAATTACAAAAGGCACTAGATGTTGCAATTGCCTTTAAAATGAGCTATTATACAGCTCTATATGATTTTCCAGTGCCCATCTAGCTGAGCAGGAAAAGAAAGCGGAAAGTAAAAAATATCCTGTTTGTGGAGAATAACGTGGCAAAAGTCAATTTTCTTGATTTTCAAGCCAATATATTTTCTTTGTTATTCAAGCCAAAGGGCGGTAAGTTTCCTTTATAGAGGATTCGGACAAGGCGGTTCTAATGGTGTACTTTTTGTTTTGATCTGACTCTTTTTTTAGGAGTTGGGGGGTTTTATATTTCTTAACATTGGAGGTGATCGTCTCTCACTAGGTTGCTAGCTAGCGCTGCAACCCGGATGATCACAAACAGGAAAAAGCCTATGGCTTTTTCTTCTTTGAATTAGTAAGAGACTAGCCTCAAACAATCAAGTAGGTAACTAAATCAAATGTATTTAATGAGTTTTTATTCCAATGATCGTCTTTTAATGGAAAATTTTAATATATTGACCTTATATATAACTGTACTAGCCTATACTCTATAGTTAAGCGGCCTTTAAAATTTAGTATAGGCAAGAGGTCGTTCTTTATTATAACCACAGAGACGAAACTTTTCGAAAGTTACTTTTTTTTATAACATTTATATTAGAGAATTCAGTTAGTACAGGCTAGAGCTCTTTCTATATTGCTACATATTTATAATGATTCCTTATAACACTTCAGTTAATATGGACTAAAGATCGTTCTTTAATGTAAATTCACATATATATTATTTATGAGAGGCAGCCTCGCCGAGTGGTCCAAGGCACTGGTGTTAGCCACCAGTCTCTTCGGAGGCGTGGGTTCAAATCTTACCGCTGGTATACGATTATGTTTGAAAGACTGCAGTGTGAAAAGACATCAAAAATGCAGTTTTTGGTGGACAAATTTATTCTCTTTTTGAAATAATTTATTTTAGTTACTATAGATTTTTAACCCAATTAATTTCCTTTAGAATGAGCCATTGAACAACTCTATACGATGTTCCAGTGCCAAGCTATCTCTGGAAAAGAAGAAAAGAAAAAAAAAATATCCCGTTTAGGCAGAATGTTGTAATAGCTGCCACTTTTCTTGATATTCAAGCCAATATATTTCCCTTGCTGTTTCAAGCCAAGGGACAGAAAGTTTCCTATACAGGGGTTTCGGACAAGGCGGTTCTAATGGTGTACTTTTTGTATTGATCTGACTCCTTTTTTAGGAACTATGGGTTTTTATATTTCTTAACATTGGATGTGATCGTCTCTTACTAGGTTGCTAGCTACCGCTGCAACCCGGATAACTATGATGACTGACATTCATTATTAATCTAGTAGGATTTCAGACAAGGTAGTTCTAATGATGTACTTTTGTTACTATATACTATATATTACCTATACTATAGTTAAGTGGCCTATAAAATTTAGTATAGGTAAAAGGTCGTTCTTTATTATAAATTTTGTCACCCCAGTAACGCTCCTTGATCTTTTGTTTGGCTGTCTCAATTTTTGCATGTCTATAATCTTCATCATTGTGATAACACATCTTGCTGTTTTGTTTTGCTCTCTCAATTATTACTTCTCGATACGCCTGGTCGGTTGAATACCTTTGTTTTACTCTCTCAATTATTACTTCTCGATACGCCTGGTCGGTTGAATACCTTTGTTTTGCTCTCTCAATTTTTACTTCTCGATGCGCCTGGTTGGTTGAATACCTTTGCTTTTCTCTTTTCAAGATACTATCTCTGTTGTTTGTGTAGTACTGTTTTTTCAAATTGCGTATAGCTTGCTTCGATCTAACCATTATTCTAATCAAGAATGAGAGAATTTACATCTGTGTCGTTCTTAAGTAGTAATTATGACGTCACGGCGTAATGATTTTATTGACGTCAAGGCGCAATGATATTATTTCATGACGTCATCAGAAACAACAATATAATTTCGTGTTTTTCTATTCACGTCATAGCTCTAATATAAAGCTACGACATTCATTATTTATCTAGTAGGGTTTCAGACAAGGTAGTTCTAATGATGTACTTTTGTTTTGATCTTACTCTATTTTTAGGAGTTTTGTTATATTTCTTAGCATGGGACTGATCGTCTCTTACTAGGTTGCTAGCTACTGCTGCAACCCAAATTCACATATATATTTATTTATGAGAGGCAGCCTGGCCGACTGGTCCAAGACACTGGTGTTAGCCACCAGTCTCTTCGGAGGCGTGGGTTCAAATCTTACCGCTGGTATACGATTATGTTTGAAAGACTGCAGTGTGAAAAGACATCAAAAATGCAGTTTTTGGTGGAAAAATTTATTCTCTTTTAGAAATAATTTATTTTAGTTACTATAGATTTTTAACCCAATTAATTTCCTTTAAAATGAGCTATTGAACAACCCTCTACGATGTTCCAGTGCCAAGCTATCTGTGGAAAAGAAAAAAAAAGAAAAGAGAAAAAAATATGCCGTTTGGGGAGAATAACGTGGTTAAAGTTAATTTTCTTGATTTTCAAGCCAATATATTTCCCTTGCTGTTCAAGCCAAGGGACAGAAAGTTTCCTATACAGGGGTTTCGGACAAGGCGGTTCTAATGGTGTACTTTTTGTTTTGATCTGACTCCTTTGTTAGGAACTATGGGTTTTTATATTTCTTAACATTGGACGTGATCGTCTCTTACTAGGTTGCTAGCTATCGCTGCAACCCGGAAAAAAAACACATTGTGCCCACATCGTTCTTTACTCAGGCAGTGCTAGCGCGCTGCCTATGATAATAAACTGATTACACACAGGAAAAAGCCTACGGCTTTTTCTTCTTTTAAATAGTAAGAGACGAGTCTCAAATAATCAAGTAGCTAGCTAATTCCAAAGGTATGCAATTTTTGTTATTCCAATGATCGTTTTTTATTTTAACTAGGTTTCAGCCATCTCTACAGCCATGATACTATTGGAAATTACATAATCCCTATTTATGTTTTAGTTAACATGGGCAAGGTGTCGTTCTTTATTGTATATTTTTTTTGCTGTTTTTATATCAGATTTTCTTAATGTTTCATACTCAATTGTAGAACGCCTGAATGTGTAATACTCAATTGTTCGGAAGCTACCCCAAAAATATGACTCATAAATAAATTGTAAATTATTGCCTATAGGTGGGGGGGATAGGGGGCTATCATTTTTAAGTGATAATACCTTAATTTTTTTTTATTGAAAGTAGGGATGCCAAAAGGATAATTATTTGTTTTTTTCATTTAAAACGGAGACAGAAGAAAATGATATCAAATTCCCTGGGAAACCATTGAAATATTTTGATAGACCCAGGGCCCCCCATTATGACTTGGTCATTGTCTTAGGTATTTTGCGATTTCTCATAGGCTACCGGCCTAATTTGGCTTTTGTTTGTTCTCCCTTTTAATTGGATTCTTTGGATCCTATTGAATGCCACGGCGAATCTATGACTCAATTTTACAATAATTTGAGGTATATCTGAATAATTTCAAAATTTTTGTTGATGCCTTTGTACCCCTTTACTCATACCCTAGATTTTTTTTCAAGAAACACTAAGCTGTTTAACGTTATTTCGCATGTTTGTTTGAACCATATAGTGACCTGGTTAATTATTAAGTAATTAATTTTTCTAATGAAAGCTCGGACGGTATCTTCTCAAGGTGGTATCGAGAGGGGAGGAGGGGGAAGGGGGTATTACATTTAGATGACAATATCTTGAAGTTTTTGTTGAAAGCAGGGATCCCAAAAAGTTATTTTTTTAAATTTAAAACAGAGACGGCATTTTATCAAGGTGGTATCCAGAGGGGGGGAGGTAGAGAGCTATCATATTTAAATGATAATACCTCGATTTTGTTTAAAGCAGGAGTGCGAATAAGATAATTTTTTTTTATTTAAAACATAGGCGGTATCCTATAAAGATAGTATCCATAGGGGAGTGGGCATAGGGAGTTATTATATTTAAGTGATAGTACCTTGATTTTTTTTTTTTATTGAAAGCAGGGATGCCAAGAAGTTCAAAATTGACAAGAATTAACAAGATTTTCGGGGGTTATACTTGATACAGCACTTGCATGGTTTTATCGTCCAAAGGGAAAGGGACATATGCGTCCAATCCGTTTTTTTCTTATTGGTGAAACGGGTTTTATTTGAAAGCATTCATTCACAAATACTAGGCAGATTCACACTAAAACGAATTGGTGTGACGAAAGCAATATCGATGTCCCCACCTAACGTTGCGCTCGAGTGACAATGGCGCCTTGGTCCAGTGCCCAAGTTACATTAAAAGGTCAGGCCATAATAAAAGCTTTCAATTTGGAAGGTTGAAGGAGGAATCTTTGACAGTCTTATGACCTCAGGGTACTAGATGTTGCAACGTTCTTGCGTATCTTCAGTGGTTTAAAAAATTCGATCAACCCACAAAAGATTACTAAAAATATGCACAAATATAACAAATGTAAGATTTAGAATATTATAACACTTTGTTCGAAGCTTTGAAGAAAAGCAAAAAAGTCTAAACACCCCTAACTACGCTTGAAAGCTATTTTAAAAAGAAACTCTTTGGAGATTTCCATGTATATGACCATAGCAGAAGCTTTAAGCCTGGGTGGGAATCTAAGAGGAGTCTTTGAGTATTTTGACCACAGGCAACTTATTGTTGCGACTTTCTAAAATTTAGTAATTTTTGTGAGCATTGGGAAGTCTAAGCTTAAATTCAATAACTGATACTAAATGTCCTAACATTTTGCTTGGGTTAAAAGTGACGAACTAGGATGAAAATCTCATTATCTTCCTGGAGCTACTTCAGTCTGCATATTATTTCATTTATTTTCATTTAAAACGGAGTCTTTAATTTTTTACCAGAATATAGCTGGAATTTAGTTTTTTTTCATACCAAGTAAACCATTAAGTGTTTTCTTTTTCATTGTAATTGAAGTGTTCTCATGTGCAGTGTTCATCATGTATTTTTCAATTTGATAAATTCACTCCTTGTAGATGCAGTTTATAATTTGACTGATATTAGGTATTTATCAATTTATAGTATGGAATGAATCCCCAAAAGAAAAAAACGAATAATATCCAAAAGAGCAGCCGAAAGCAATAAAAAAGCAGCAGTTCAGCCTTAGTCTACATGACATATATTCTATAAAGAAGCCACAAAACTTTACAATGATTTTTTTTTTAAATTGTAATTAAAAACCAGTTTTTAATACAAGAAGTCTTTTTAACAATCCAAAAAGAGCAAAAAAACAATCAATATCAAAGTCGCTCATTTCAACTGTTTTAAAGGAGACAAAACAGATATAGGCAAAGGGCTTTATGAAAAAAATAAGCTTCTAATTTAAAGTTATATTCAAAGTTTTTACCCAGATAACTGACGAATTTTGTGATACGGTATACGGTATGTGATACGGTTTTGTATGTGGTATTGCTCGATGAAAAAAACTACTAATTTTAGATAATTATTTATGTTGAGAAAACGCCAGAGCCATTTCGTTTCTACCACATTTCTATTTTTCTTGATGAATAATGAAGAAGACCAGTTTCCAGCCAGCGACTTGTGAACTTTTGAACTTGTAAGTTTAAGCTGTGATTTGACTAAGACTGATGAAAACATTAATATTTGCGGTCAACATTGATCCCGCCTGCGGCGCATCGCCGACATCTTACCGGTGGCGCGGCGTGGTCTTCCCTCATCAGTGCGGCGCCTGGGTCTATATGTATATATAACAAAGAACGAATTATAGCTATTAAAATTGGACTACAAAGCACACCATTAGACTAATATGAAAGATGGGTCTCGTTAATTGCAATTAATTTCCTTTAAAATGAGTTATTGAACAACTCTCTTCAATGTTCCAGTGCCAAGCTATCTGTAGAAAACAAGACATAAAAAAGAAAAAAAGAAAAGAAATATCCCGTTTAGGCAGAGTGTTGTCGAAGCAGCCACCTTTCTTGATATTCAAGCCAATATATTTTCTTTGCTGTTCAAACCAAGGGACAGACATTTTCTTATACAAGGGTTTCAGACAAGGCGGTTATAATGGCGTATTTTTTGTTTCGATCTGACTCCTTTCTTAGGAACTTTGTGTTTTTACATTTCTTAATATTGGATGTGATCGTCCCTTACTAGGTTGCTAGCTATCACTGCAACCCGGATTTATATTTCTTAACATTTGACGTGATCGTCTTTTATTAGGTTTCTAGTTACTGCTGCAACCCTGAAATACCGCTGCAACCCGGAAAACTAAGTCTCATAGGTCCCATGTTTTTTTTCTTTATTAGGTTTATGATACCGATAAAAATTACATAATCCCCATTTATTTTTCATTTAATATTGGCTAGACGTCGTTCTTTACTATAAACTTTAATGTAAAAATTTATCTCTTGCTAGGTTTTTAGCTACTACTTCAACTCGGAAAGCTGTTCAGATCTATTTAAAATCAACTAAAACCTCGTATGACATCATATAATACTCAGACCTCTTTTTCTATTCCCGGTTGCATCAGCTACTATGATATAGACTTCGGTTATTTACTTACTGTATTAACTAAAATGATTTCAAAAGTCAAAGGCGTACGGCTTTATCTTTTTTCAAATAGTAAGAGATGAACCTCAAACCATCAATTAACTAACTAAGTCCAATGTATGCAATGAAAATTATATAATCCCTATTTATTTGCCAGTTAACATTGGGTATATCGTTCTTTACTGTAAAGTTTAATGTAAAACTTTATCTCTTACTAGGCTCCTAGATACCGCTACAACCCGGAAAACTGTTCAGATCTATATAAAATCAAGTAAAACCTCGTATGACGTCATATAATACCATAGACCTCTTCTCTATTCCCTGTTGTACCAGTTTAGTAACTGAGACAGACTTTGGATTTTCACTTACTGCATTCACTAAAATGATTACAAACAGGAAAAAGCCTACGGCCTGTTCTTCTTTTAAATAGTAAGAGACGAACCTCAAAAAATCAATCAGCTAGCTAAGTCCAACGTATGCAATGGCTTGGTATTCCGATTAAAGGCCTACGGCTTTTTCTTCTTTGAAATAGTGAGAGACGTTTATGCAATTGTTTGCTTTTACAATGATCGTCTTTTAATGCAAAAGAGACGAATCTCAAACATTCAAGTAGCTAACTAAGTCTAAAGTATGCAACAGTTTGTTATTCCAATGATCGTCTCTTTATGTAACCTCAAACAATCAAGTAGCTAACTAATTCCAATCTATGCAATTGTCGTCTTTTAATTTATATAGGCAAGAGGTCATTCTTTATTATAAAAATGAGCCATTGAACAACTCTCTACGATGTTCCAGTGCAAAGCTATCTGTTGAACTTATACGATAATTAAGTGGCGTATAAAATTTAGTATAGGCAAGAAGTCGTTCTTTATTATAAAACCTTTTATAATTTATAATGATGCATAATATAAATACTGTAATCTTAACTATAGTGAAGTTGCGTATGCAAGTTAGTATAGGGAAGAGTTCGATCTTTATTGTAAAACTCTTTATGATGTTCTAGTGCCAAGCTATCTCTGGAAAAAAAAAATATTCTGTTTAGGCAGAATGTTGTAGTAGCTGCCACTTTTCTTGATTTTCAAGCCAATATATTTCCCTTGCTGTTAAAGCCAAGGGAGAGAAAGTTTACTATACAGGGGTTGCAGATAAGGCGGTTCTAATGGTGTACTTTTTGTTTTGATCTGACTCCTTTTTTAGGAGCAATGGGTTTTTATATTTCTTAACATTGGACGTGATCGTCTCTTACTAGGTCAGTTAGTATGGGAGAGAGATCGTTCTTTACTGTAAGTCTCTTACTAGGTTGCTAGCTACCGCTGCAACCCGGATAATGTAAAAATTCGATGATCGAGCCTTTATGTAACCCAGATTAAAAAATTATTATCATATCTTATATGTAACTTTTATTTTATAAGTCTTCGATAGTCTAATGGTAAGTATGCCCACTTGTTAACTGGGAAAAGGGGGTTTCGATTCCCCGTCGGGGAGAACTTTTAATATGTTGAATTAAAAGCACTATCTTTTCAATTTAAAATTTAAAAAGAAACTTGTTTATTTACATTCTAGCTAAAATAATGAAGATAATATTAATGAACCACAGTGTTCAGTTTCTTTGGACTTGAGTTCATTTTTTAACTATAAACACAAACAGGAAAAAGCCTACGGCTTTTTCTTCTTTTAAATAGTAAGAGACGACACTCAAACAATCAAGTAGCTAACTAAGTCCAATGTATGGAATGGTTTGTTATTTCAGTGATCGTCTTTTAATGTAAAAAAATATAAATACTGTAATCTTAACTATAGTGAAGTTGCGTATAAAAGTTAGTATAGGGAAGAGTTCGATCTTTATTATAATTTAAAATGAGCCATTGAACAACCAACTAGAACCACCATATATCAGTTACTATGGGTGAAAGATCGTTCTTTACTGCAAAACTATGGAAAAGTTTACAGATGTAATGGGAAATCTTATACATCACTGTGAATATATTGAGGCATAATTGTCCTTCACTTAGTTTCAGCTTGAATTCGATGATCGAGCCTTTATGTAATACCGCTGCAACCCGGATATATCCAGGGATCGATCCTTTATTTAAATAAAGTATGGACTAAAGTTCGTTCTTTAATGTATTTAGTATAGTTATAATTGTTTGTTATTCCAATGATCGTCTTTTAATGTAACTATACTATAATTAAGTGGCGTATAAAATTTAGTATAGGCAAGAGGTCGTTCTTTATTGTAAAACTATGACGACATTCAATATTTATCTAGTAGGGTTTCAGACAAGGTAATTCTAATGATGTCTTTTGTTTTGATCTGACTCTATTTTTAGGAGTTTTGTTATATTTCTTAGCATTGGACTGATCGTCTCTTACTAGATTGCTAGCTACTGCTGTAACCCGGATTCACATATATATTATTTATGAGAGGCAACCTGGCCGAGTGGTCCAAGGCACTGGTGTTAGCCACCAGTCTCTTCGGAGGCGTGGGTTCAAATCTTACCGCTGGTATACGATTATGTTTGAAAGACTGCAGTGTGAAAAGACATCGAAAATGCAGTTTTTGGTGGAAAAATTTATTCTATTTTAGAAATAATTTACTTTAGTTACAAAAGGTTTTTAACCCAATTAATTTCCTTTAAAATGAGCTATTGAACAACCCTCTACGATGTTCCAGTGCCAAGCTATCTGTGGAAAAAAAGAAAAAAAAAAGAAAAAAATATCCCGTTTAGGAAGAATGTTGTAGTAGCTGCCACTTTTCTTGATTTTCAAGCCAATATATTTCCCTTTCTGTTCAAGCCAAGGGACAGAAAGTTTCCTATAAAGGGGTTTCGGACAAGGCGGTTCTAATGGTGTACTTTTTGTTTTGATCTGACTCCTTTTTTAGGAACTATGGGTTTTTATATTTCTTAACATTGGACGTGATCGTCTCTTACTAGGTTGCTAGCTACCGCTGCAACCCGGATTAAAATGAGCTATTATACAGCTCTATATGATTTTCCAGTGCCCATCTAGCTGAGCAGGAAAAGAAAGCGGAAAGAAAAAAATATCCCGTTTGTGGAGAATAACGTGGCAAAAGTCAATTTTCTTGATTTTCAAGCCAATATATTTTCTTTGTTATTCAAGCCAAAGGGCGGTAAGTTTCCTTTATAGAGGATTCGGACAAGGCGGTTCTAATGGTGTACTTTTTGTTTTGATCTGACTCTTTTTTTAGGAGTTGGGGGGTTTTATATTTCTTAACATTGGAGGTGATCGTCTCTTACTAGGTTGCTAGCTACCGCTGCAACCCGGATGATCACAAACAGGAAAAAGCCTATGGCTTTTTCTTCTTTGAATTAGTAAGAGACTAGCCTCAAACAATCAAGTAGGTAACTAAACCAAATGTATTTAATGAGTTTTTATTCCAATGATCGTCTTTTAATGGAAAATTTTAATATATTGACCTTATATATAACTGTACTAGCCTATACTCTATAGTTAAGCGGCCTTTAAAATTTAGTATAGGCAAGAGGTCGTTCTTTATTATAACCACAGAGAAGAAACTTTTCGAAAGTTACTTTTTTTTATAATATTTATATTAGAGAATTCAGTTAGTACAGGCTAGAGCTCTTTCTATATTGCTACATATTTATAATGATTCCTTATAACACTTCAGTTAATATGGACTAAAGATCGTTCTTTAATGTAAATTCACATATATATTATTTATGAGAGGCAGCCTGGCCGAGTGGTCCAAGGCACTGGTGTTAGCCACCAGTCTCTTCGGAGGCGTGGGTTCAAATCTTACCGCTGGTATACGATTATGTTTGAAAGACTGCAGTGTGAAAAGACATCAAAAATGCAGTTTTTGGTGGAAAAATTTATTCTCTTTTTGAAATAATTTATTTTAGTTACTATAGATTTTTAACCCAATTAATTTCCTTTAAAGTGAGCCATTGAACAACTCTCTACGATGTTCCAGTGCCAAGCTATCTCTGGAAAAGAAGAAAAGAGAAAAAAAATATCCCGTTTAGGCAGAATGTTGTAATAGCTGCCACTTTTCTTGATATTCAAGCCAATATATTTCCCTTGCTGTTTCAAGCCAAGGGACAGAAAGTTTCCTATACAGGGGTTTCGGACAAGGCGGTTCTAATGGTGTACTTTTTGTTTTGATCTGACTCCTTTTTTAGGAACTATGGGTTTTTATATTTCTTAACATTGGATGTGATCGTCTCTTACTAGGTTGCTAGCTACCGCTGCAACCCGGATAACTATGATGACTGACATTCATTATTAATCTAGTAGGATTTCAGACAAGGTAGTTCTAATGATGTACTTGTGTTACTATATACTACATATTACCTATACTATAGTTAAGTGGCCTATAAAATTTAGTATAGGTAAAAGGTCGTTCTTTATTATAAATGCTACTGATCCCAAAAAAGAATCATCTCCTCAAGAGTCTGCTGGAACACAATTAAAGAAGGAGGAATTGGATTCAATTGTATTGAAAATTGGAAATCTAATGCCCCACTCATATCGTGAACAAAGTAAACGACTCCTAGCCTATCTCTTGGAAAGTGGTCAAGATCATATTCAAGTTGAGAGCAATGGGGAAGGGATTATAATTCAGGGCAATAGCTATAATCTTCTTGATTTAATCTATGACATGGTTACAAATCGTAAAGGACTATTATCATTTGACACTCATCTATACAACTTTCTAAATACATTAAACTTCCCCAAAAGTCTTATTGGCAATAGACAAATTCTAAAAAAATTAAATGAACATGCATCATTGTCAACACCCCCACCATTAAAATATGAAGAAGAAGAAGATTTTAAATTAATTTTGGAAAATACTAGCACACCACTGATAGCTAGACAAAAGCGAAGACGTATCAAGTCAACGTCACCACCACCACCACCACCAACCGCCAGTATACAAAAGGGTACTGGACGTTACACAACGTGTTTACGTTCAAAATGGTTGAAGTTCTGAAAGGTGTTTATGAAAATATTGGTGAGGTGGGGAGTTTAAGTTCACCCACCACTCTTTCCAAGGTCACTGGTGTTCACACTAAAAGTGTACAAGACTATCTACAAAATGAATCAAGTTACACTCTGCATAGAAATCATAGACTTCGTGCCAATCAATATCGAAAAACTAAAGCCTTTTACCCACTGCATATAATGCAAGCAGATCTCCTGACTCTAGATGAGGTTCAATGACGTCACAATACACCGTACAAGTACATTCTACTTGCAATCAGTGTTTTTAGTCGGTATGCATATGCAATTCCATTGCGATCAAAGAGAGGCGTTGAAGTTGCTCAGGCCATTGAAAGTATTCTCGAACAGGATTCATATAAAAAAATTCAAACGGATCGTGGTAGTGAATTTGTTAATCCCCATGTTGCAAAAGTACTAGTAAAATATAGTACACTGCTCTATCATAGTCATAGTCCTATAAAGGCTGCATTGGCCGAACGATTGATAAGAACTATTCGACTTTTAATTTCAAGATATTGTACATTGAAAAATACACCGGCTTTTATTCATGATTTAGATAAAATCATGTTGATTTATAATCAACGACCTCATCGATCACTGTCCAACTCTACGCCAACGGAAGTTCATCATTCTGATCATGATACAATTGACACCTTTCTTAAACAGTATTCCAATGAAACGATTGTCAAGAAGAAAAATAAATTCAATGTTGGTGATACCGTTCGAATTAATAGAACAACTAATGTTTTTGAAAAGGGGAATTACTTGTGGTCCACCGAACTTTTTAAAGTGGGAAAAATCCTAGACACTAAACCCATAACTTATCGTTTGCGCGATACCAAAGATGAAGAGATTCTCGGCCGCTTTTATGACTATGAACTACAAAAAGTTAAAAATAATAGTGAAATCTATCAAATTGAAAAGATATTAAAGACTCGTACTAGCAGGGGTAGGAAACAGTTACTTGTTCGGTGGCTAGGATACAACTCTGATTTTGATTCTTGGATCGGTGTTGAAGATATTGACAATGCCCAATGATTTTTATGTAACTTTTATGTCCAATGTTTCCGATCCTCTCTACAACGACTTGAATACGACAAGTGATTTTTGGACAAAACTCTTCCCCGCCATCAAATTTGACGGTGCGTATGAAGTGGCTCTTGTCGACTGTATTCTCAAAAATACCTATGACATCCTGAGAAAGGATCGTGAATATGAAATAAAAATTAGACCCCATGATTGGCCACTCATTAGCGATCAACATGATGATTGGCCACTCGTTAACGATCGAGAAAAAATTGAAAAGATCAATTCATTTGAATATCCATATGTTGTATTACCCTACGAGGAGCTCACCTGTATGAATGATTTATGTCGTTCTATTAATAAAAGAATTTCCACTCGTAAAAAAGGAGCTTTTCATTTCAACTATTCAAAGGAGGAGGGCAAGATCTACATTAGTTCACCTATTGCCAGCGAAAAGGTTATTCTCAATGATAATCTAAAGGATGTTCTTGGCTTTAAGCTCAATATAATCAACGGTAAAAGTGCCGGAAACAGTAATTTCATTTTTGCTGACTACCCACCTCCCTTCTCCACAGACACTTGTATATTTCTCTACGGTTCGTTTGTGGAAACATCGAGAGTCGGTAATTCAAATGTTCCCCTCCTACGAGTTCTTGAACGAAAAACCAATCAAGAGCATATTCATCACTGCAATATAAAGCATCTTAAGTATATTCCCGTAAACACTTCCTATTTGGAACTCTGTCAGTTAACACTAAGAACTGAATTAGGTGATCCTCTAGCAATTTCAAAAGGCTTAGCAGTGATTACATGTCATTTTTGACCCATTGTCGGCGACAGCACAATCACCTAAAATGAACAATAGAAGAATTCCATTTGTCTGCCCCGATATCGATTGCTATGTTGGTGCTTTGAGTCCACGTCAAATAGGCAATGGATTGGACTACTACAAGGGTCGTACTACAATGTCTGGCTACGGTCGTGGTAGCTGGTTTGCTAGGCTATTTCGTTCTGCACTACCCCTTGCCAGAAAATATCTTGTACCTGCTGCGTCAAATTTTGCTGCCTCCACACTACAGGACTGGGGGTCGGGCAAGAATTTCAAGGAGAGTGTTAAGGAAAATATTGGATCTTCAGCAAGAGCCGTTGGTGAGCAATTAAAATCTCGACAAAATGGGGAGGGATTGAAAAGGATGCGTGCACGTCATTCACTCATCAGTCTCCACCCAGGCGGGAAGCGAAGGACATCAACAAGGACTTCGAGGAATAAAACAAGGAAGAGCAATAAGCAGAAGAAGAAAAAGAAAAAGATTGTTAGATCAAAGAAGGATTTCTTCTCTTAAGATGACTTATCTCCCCCACAAGGAATCATATCCATCAATTAGTTCCTCATTGAATCTATTCAATGCTGAAAATGTTGATGTCAGTGTCAAGTATGGCTACTATGAACAATTTCACCCCCAACAACCCCTCTCGGAAAATATACACTTTCAAATATTTTCCAATGAAGACTAATTCATTGATTTGTCATCAACATTTATTGATTTAAATGTTGCGGTGAAGAAAAAGTCAGATAATACAACTACAGATGCTGGTGATGGTCTCTCCTACGAGAACTGTATTCTACACAACCTATTCAAACAAATTAATGTATTCATTAATGGAACATTGGTGAGCACTAGCAATAATTTATCCAACTATGCAAGCTACATACAATTTATGATGATGACACCAAAGGCATACAAGGAGTTGAGAGGACAATCATTGGGCTATGAATATCGATCAGGTGTTGATACTGACGGCGAGTTGACTACTGCAGTGACCCAAGAGTATCATCTGGTGGAAAATTAAATCATGAGATATTCAATATATCCCAATGGTTACCCCCCAATGTCAAGATTGACATAAAGCTACAGATGGCCCCATCGAATTTCATTTTGAGAAAAACACTTCCTGCAGCACCCGATGCAAATGTCATTATCACATCGGCAATTCTCCACGTCCGAAAACAACAGGTTATGAGCTCTGTTGCATTGGCAGTGGAAAAGCTAAGAGCCAATGGTAACAACATTAAACTTCTTGTCCCCCATACGATCACCAATCAACGTCACATTGCCACCGGCTCTTGTAGCTATAGCGATTCATCATTTATCAATGGAGAAATCCCATCAAAATTGGCTTTGGCCTTTGTAAAGAGTGGCAGTGCCGTTGGATCCTGGACTGAATCCCCCCATGATTTTAATTTTTTCGGTCTCTCTAGCCTTGTTTGCAAAGTGAATGGTATTCCACTGTACACTCTATCTTTTGACAAAAAATCCTATAGAACTCTGTACGAGTTGACCATGCAATCCCTAGATCATGACTCTCAACTATTTGAAAATGGAATAACCGATTCAATGTTTTCAAAAAATCATGGGGTTATTGTTTTGGACTTGTCAGGGACTCAGGATATGAGCATAGTACGAACAGGGAATGCACGTTTAGAGTGCACATTTGCCAATGCTCTGACTGAGAGTATCACGCTAATATCACTGAGTCAATTTGAAACCTATTGGGAAATCACGCCCGACGGCAGTGTTCTACTAGACCTAGCACCATGAACACAAACCAAATGATCAACGTATTTAATATGGATCCATACATGTCCCAGTACAAGTCCTATTGCATACCTTCGGACTTCATTGAAAAAATTCCAAGTGTTAACAATACCCTTATCATTGTTAATAGCAGTCATCGACTTTGAAGACCGGTCATTGGCTATGTATCTTTCAAACAGCGAAGAATATTGAATTTTTTGATCCTCTTGGCCTATCGTATAAATTCTACGCTCCATACATCAGCAACTTTATTGAAAGCAGGGGGAAAACCATTATCCAAAATCAACGAAGAGTACAGGATTTAACGACTAAGACATGTGGCTTTCATGCACTACTCTTTTTCATGTTCAGATGTCGTGGCTACACCTACAAGCAGTTTCTCAACATCTACGTTGACTTACCTCCATTGAACGACTTTCTAGTGGAGAATATACTTACAAGTGTATTTAATATTGATTTTAGTGCCCTAAGAATAAAATGTTCTAAAGATGTATGTGAAATTGTTTATTAATAAAAAAAATTTATATACATGATAAAACGACTTTTCTACTCTTTAGATTTCATCCACTACTAGGTATTTGTTGACAACAACTATTGCAGGTAGATTATCTGAATTCACAGTGTACTGATCCTGATGTACTGCAATGTCAGGGTCACATTTTCTACAGTAGAGTGTGACTTCACTCTTGTTTTATCTCTTTTTATAGTCAATGATACTATTCTCATTCATTCTATAGAATTCACATGTTTCAATTTGCTTATTTGAAGCAATTTCACAAACAGTGTCCTCAAGTGTCGAATCACATTCTGTCACAGCCAAATAAAAATCAGTGGGCTTATAATCATAACACCCAGTGTCTTCACAACGATGACGTAGAAACCATATTCTTTTGTTGTTCCAACAGTTGAATCGTTGACCCGGTTCCTCCTCCCAGAACAATCTAAAACCACGACGATACCAATCTCGTAGCAATAAACTAAAATCACGGTTAGGATTCTTTCCAATCATACTGGGATATGTATTCTCCCACTGATTACATTTATCATAATGACAATTGGAGCATAGGTAGCCTCTAGGATGAGATTCACACACCTCTTCAAGACAGGAATTACAACCTTTAATTTGTACAGCATACCCTCTATGCAATTTACACGGGTTGCATAATCTACACTTTTCATCATAGTCGTCAATCATTGTGCAATTCTCACATGATGATGACCAGCTGCCCAGTGTGTACATACATAACGGACATGTATGGAACATTTTGTCATGTGTTGACACTCTCACTACCACAATGAAACTGAGCTAGCAACAACAAAAATTGTCTGAGATAGAGAGAGAGAGAGGAGTAAATCATCCTTGAGCACCATCTTTCTCATGAAAAAAGTCCTAAATTTCAAAACTAATGTTTAAAAGCATATCCACAATATCATTTTGCCGTGTCGTGATCAATATATCAATAAATTGTGTAAATGCATTTGGACCACGACGTAGAAGCTTCATACAATAGCCTAATGATGGAGAATCAGTTTTCATTATATCAACAAGCATCCCCCGAGAAAATATCTTCCTTTGAATAGACAACTCTAGAAAATCATCATCTAGAATCAAACGTTTTTCCATAAGAACTAGATTCCTCATGATTCGCTCTTTCTCGAATCTATCCATTTTTTAGAGTCCTAACTCTCTCACAACCAACTTCAGACTAACCAGAATTTCTTTTTGTACTCTAGAAAATATACGCTAGTCTACTATAGAAAGAAAAAAAATACCATTGATTTAGAAACATTTTTATTGAACATAATTACAATAATAATATTCACTGATGCATTTTGTTCTCATCAATATATTTCGATAGGACATCTAATGCTGACCGAAGTTTATTTATATGGAGAATATTCACTTTTCCAGCAAAACATAGTTGCTCCTTCTGCTTAAACTTGCTTAATGATATCACGTATCTAGCATACATACTATCCCATTCAAGGCATAGTCTACAGCCAGCGGTTATTTCCACAGCTACATTGGGTACTCGTATATCATTGCTGCTGTCGGTTCCATCATTAATCTCCAATAATGTAAATGCACCACTCATTTTTTCTCCCCTAATACCCTCTCAAATAAACTATTCTCTCTCTGAATTCTATTCTCTTACTAATATGAACTACAATGAAAATTACTCCTTATATTTGAACAAGTTTTTTAAAAAAAACCTACTAATCAAGTTACCGTATATGCAGTAACCGCCGCTCTCTCTCTCTGTTTGACCCCAAAAAAATGGGTGTTACCTTAGAAACCCGTCTGGTAAGGCATGTACCGTTCGTAGTAATAGGTGATTGACCCGTGGTAAGGCATACTACGCAATCACTCGTCGGATGTATAGATGCATGCCCGTGGTAAGGCATATTTACGGAATCACGTCCAGTATTCCCTATGGCCTTACTACTAACACATTTTTTGCGAATGGTATCAAGTTTTCCATTTCAGGTCAACTAGAGGAGGTATGAAACTAAATTAAACAGTACTATTTGTGTCGAGATTTTTAAAGGGTGTATATTGTTAAAAATTGCGGAAAATTTTTCTCCAGCATACAAACAGCAGGCCAAACTATAAAGTCTTAAAAAACGAAAAGATTTAAAGTGTTATTTTCTTTTTCCCTGAAATAACTATGTCAATATAAAACGAACAGAAATTAATTAAAAATAAAATTTTTGCACAAAATAAGTTTTTCAAACTCTATTAAACAGAAAATGAGCAAAAATAATATCAAACAATCTACCAAGCGTGAAACTACCACAAATCAGCATCGATAAATAAATGAAACCCAAAACGAACAGAAACTACAATAAATAACCGAGTCAAACTCAAAACGAGCAGAAATTAACATAAGTTGGGCGCGAAACCCCTATGCCTTCCCAAGGCCAGAACAAATTTGCACTTTACTGAAAAAATACAAATGAATGTGCACATTGTCAGTTAATATATATACACTGATATTTAGTAATAAAATGTTAATATTATTTGATTTATTAAAGTTATAAAAGCAAATAACTTATTTTGTGGAAAAATTTTTTTTTAATTAATCTAGTAACTAGTAATTTAATTGTTCACTTTAGAGTAATTACTTAAAACTATTAAAACAGTAGAGCTAGTTCCAACTTTTTAGGGAGTAGTAATTCGACTGTTTTCTGCTTGTATCCAAAGAAGGCACAATTTAGCTAGTAACCTTAGAGTTTTATCAGTTTTACCCCTGTAGTGAATTCCGTAAGTGGTCTATGAAGGAATAAATTGCTGAAGAAAATAATTACATCAGTTTGATATTTTCAATCGCGAAAATTTCTTTCCTGAATACACTTGAAACCTGCAAATATGTGCCATCAAAGGAAAATCGTATAGTCCACTAAATATCATTTTAGGGTTCTTACAAAACTTAAAGTGAAAAATGGAATGATATTAATAATGACATACAAATAGCTTTTGTTTTTAATATTCATGTAAATTACCATTTTCGAGCAAAAAATAATACTCTGAGCAAAAGTACTGAAAAAAGTACTACCTTGTTTTAAGCAGAGCCAATTCTGGGGCTGGTGGTGCCCGATAAAATATAATATAAATTACAGCGTCCATCTATATAAGCAAATATAAGCAAAAAAGAAACCGAAGAATTTTTTTTATCAAAGTGAGCCATACCCCAGCCACCTCCCCCCCCCTACTGTGGCACTCGGGGCATGCGACCCAGTGCTCCCCTTGAAACGGCTCTGCTTCTCAGGAAGTATTCAAGACGTAATATTTCAACCAAAAGCATTGAAAGTATTACTTTGGTGTTACCTTAGCACAGATCACTGACCGATATACGTTCTTTGCGGAACTCTATTTTTAAAATTATTTTTGTTAATTACAAAAGGCACTAGATGTGGCAATTTCCTTTCAAATAAGCCAATAAATAGCTCTCTATGACGTTCCAGTGCCCTGCTAGCTGCAAAGAACAAAAAAAAAATGGAAAAAAGATGCTGTAGATGCAGAATATGGTGGTTGCAGCTACTTATCTAGTTTTTCAAGCCAATGAATATTCTTCGTTATTGAAGCCAAGGGACAGTAAGTTTCCTGTATAGGGGTTTCAGACAAAGCGATTCTAATAGGGTACCTTGTGTTTCGATCTGACTCTATTTTTAGGAGTTATGGGTTATTTTGTTTTTTTTTTACTATGGCACGTGATCGCCTCTTACTAGGTTGCTAGCTACTGCTGCAATCCGAATTGGACAAAAACTTCTTTTCTTCCAATGAATTATCATTTGAACACTTTTTAATTTTAATTATTTGGATCTTGTCTCATTTGATGGTCCAAATTATTGATTTGGACATTAAATTAAATCTTAAAACGAACAGAAATTATTCCGTATATGAAAGAGGCTGTGCCCTCCTCAACGCCTCGCTCTTTACGCTAAAGTTTGACTTTTTCACAACTCTTTTTTCTAAACAATAAAAACTTTAGCGTAAAGAGCGAGGCGTTGAGGAGGGCACAGCCTCTTTCATATACGGAATAATTTCTGTTCGTTTTAAGATTTAATGTCGCTCCTTACTTTCAGTTTAAAAAACTTTTTTTTTATTTAAAGGCTGCGAAAGTTGGGGGTTTGGGGGGCGGCAGCCCCCCAATTGTTCCTCCTAACCCCTGTACGTTTTAAGGTTCGACCTTCTAACTCAGCCTCTTTAACTCTTTAGAAAACGTAGTTTTTTTCAAATAATTTCTGCACGTTTTTGTACAGTTTATTACTTATTATTGCTTGACTAACTGTTAGCTGATCGTGTCAGGAGTTAAAGTTGGGGGGCTGCCGCCCCCCAAATCCCCCGCTCTTGAAAATTCTTGTGTTAAGGCTTTTAATTCCTGAATACTCAAATCACGTCGTACAGGGCACCTCCTAATCCCTGTATGTTTTAAGGTTCGAACTTGTGACTCAGCCTCTTTAACAGCCCCCCAACTGTGCCTCCTAATCCCTGTACGTTTTAAGGGTCGACCTTGTAACTCAGCCTCTTTAACTCTTTAGAAAACGTAATTTTTTTCAAATAATTTAAAAAAGAAACTGAGTTTCTTTTTTAAAGTTTAAATTCAGCATATAAAAAATTTGCTCTGACAGTGAATCGAACCCGGGTTTTCCGCCTGACAGTCTGAAGTATCAACCGCTGGACTAATGAGACACAATTGCAATTGTTTTTTAGTAAATGGAATCTATTTTCGCAAAGCAAATTCCCACAAAACTTGATATTTGGTTTTTGGAAAACAGGGAAGGAGTAATCAGATTGAGCTGAAATTTCGAGGATAAGCTCCCAGGCCCCAGGAAAGCTTATCCTCTAAATTTCAGCCCGATCAGACAACGTTAAAGGGGGGTTGTGGTTGGAAAAATTAACATGGGCTATTATAGGAAAACGGGGTTTTTCGTAAATGTAAATTCGGGGGATAATTTTTTCGGTCTGAAAATATCAAAAGGCCCTAACAGGTCGAATTCTGCTTCGAATGAGTCCTCATTCACCCGGATCAGTTGCCAACTGTGGCCTGTAGGCGTGGATAAGAAAAAAAAGAAATGATGATGATGAATTTTAAGTGGCTATATTTGGTTTTTTGAAAACAGGGAAGGAGTGATCAGATTGAGCTGAAATTTCGAGGATGAGCTCCCGGGCCCTAGGAAAGCTTAACCTCAAAATTTCAGCCCAATCGGCCAACGTAAAAGGGGGGCTGTGGTAGGAGGGTCGAAACTTCCGGCCCAGTTTACCCCATGAAGATAAAGTCGGAGGAGGATGAAATTTTGCAAGTTTCTTAGTTTGAGCTTGGGCTACAAAATGCGATTACCGCCGTCTCTCTGCGACCTCTAGGACCTGAAATCGCTTAACATTGTGGTGGGTCGCCTCTTTATAGAGGCACAAGTGTGCCTCCTTGATCTTCAGTTTCTATGGGCTACAGATCGGTCTTTACTGTAATACCGCTGGTATACGATTATGTTTGAAAGACTGCAGTGTGAAAAGACATCAAAATGCAGTTTTTGGTGGAAAAATTTATTCTCTTTTAGAAATAATTTATTTTAGTTACTATAGATTTTTAACCCAATTAATTTCCTTTAAAATGAGCTATTGAACAACCCTCTACGATGTTCCAGTGCCAAGCTATCTCTGGATACAAAAAAAGAAAAAAAAAGAAAAAAAAAAGAAAAAAATATCCCGTTTAGGCAGAATGTTGTAGTAGCTGCCACTTTTCTTGATTTTCAAGCCAATATATTTCCCTTGCTGTTCAAGCCAAGGGACAGAAATTTTACTATGCAGGGGTTTCGGACAAGGCGGTTCTAATGGTGTACTTTTTGTTTTGATCTGACTCTTTTTTTAAGAACTATGGGTTTTTATATTTCTTAACATTGGACGTGATCGTCTCTTACTAGGTTGCTAGCTACCGCTGCAACCCGGATATTGAACAACTCTCTACGATGTTCCAGTGCCAAGCTATCTGTGGAATTACTAACCTATACTATAATTCAGTGGCGTATAAAATTTAGTATAGGCATGAGGTCGTTCTTTATTATAAAACCTTTATGTAACTAGCTACCTTGCAACCCGGAAATATTACATTTCTTAGTATTAGATGTAATCCTCTCTTGCTACGTTGCTAGCTACCGCTGTGACATGGATATTAAGTGATAATATCTTAATATTTCAATTACTATGGGCTAGAGTTCGTTCTTTACTATAAATTTACTAACCTATACTATAGTTAAGTGGCCTATATAATTTAGTATAGGCAAGAGGTCGTTCTTTATTATAATAATCCCTATTTATGTTTTAGTTAACATGGGCAAGGTGTCGTTCTTTATTGTATATTACTTCTCGATACGCCTGGTCGGTTGAATACCTTTGTTTTGCTCTCTCAATTATTACTTCTCGATACACCTGGTCGGTTGAATACCTTTGCTTTTTTCTTTTCAAGTTACTATCTCTGTTGTTTGTGTAGTACTCTTTTTTCAACTTGCGTATAGCCTGCTTTGATCTAACCATTATTCTAATCAAGAATGAGAGAATTTTCAGTTTTGACTTTCCTTATATACTAATTATGACGTCCCTCTATTCACGTCATAGCTCTAATATAAAACTATGATGACGTTCATTATTTATCTAGTAGGGTTTCAGACAAGGTATTTCTAATGATGTACTTTTGTTTTGATCTGACTCTATTTTTAGGAGTTTTGGGTTTTTATATTTCTTAGTATTGGACTGATTGTCTCTTACTAGGTTGCTAGCTACTGCTGCAACCCAAATTCACATATATATTTATTTTTGAGAGGCAGCCTGGCCGAGTGGTCCAAGGCACTGGTGTTAGCCACCAGTCTCTTCAGAGGCGTGGGTTCAATTCTTACCGCTGGTATACGATTATGTTTGAAAGACTGCAGTGTGAAAAGACATCAAAATGCAGTTTTTGGTGGAAAAATTTATTCTCTTTTAGAAATAATTTATTTTAGTTACTATAGATTTTTAACCCAATTAATTTCCTTTAAAATGAGCTATTGAACAACCCTCTACGATGTTCCAGTGCCAAGCTATCTCTGGATACAAAAAAAGAAAAAAAAGAAAAAAAAAGAAAAAAATATCCCGTTTAGGCAGAATGTTGTAGTAGCTGCCACTTTTCTTGATTGTCAAGCCAATATATTTCCCTTGCTGTTCAAGCCAAGGGACAGAAATTTTACTATGCAGGGGTTTCGGACAAGGCGGTTCTAATGGTGTACTTTTTGATTTGATCTGACTCTTTTTTTAAGAACTATGGGTTTTTATATTTCTTAACATTGGACGTGATCGTCTCTTACTAGGTTGCTAGCTACCGCTGCAACCCGGATAAACTTAAAAATAAAATATATATTAAAAAATGTAATTTTTTGGTCTGAAAATACATAGTCAATCCCACATTGGGTAGTTAGAACCTAACCAAAAATAAAACTAATTTTAACATTTTAAGGTATTTTTCCAGCTTTTATTGAAATATTCAAACTATTGCTCGGATACCATGGATATTTTTGCAGTTTACACAAGCTGCAAAGAACACACAGGCTGATCTTTGTAAACTGAGAAAAATTTTACGAATGTTTTACCGGGATTACGAAAAATATTCAAAATTAAAGATTAAAATTATCTCTGAAAGAATAGATTTTGTTGAAAAGTCAGCTAGAGATGCTTTCGCAAAACTTCATAGTAATATCCAAAAGAAATGTTGCATGTTTAGTGAAAAGCTTCCAAGGTATGGACCGGCAACTGTGGAACAGTTTACAGATGTAATGGGAAATCTTATACATCACTGTGAATATATGGAGGCATAATTGTCCTTTACTTAGTTTCAGCTTAAATTCGATCATCGAGCCTTTATGTACTACATCCAACGACTATGACGTCATGGATCAATATTGTATATACAAAATTAAGTTTTTCGTGAAAAATAATTAATAAAAAAAATTAAGTGCAAAAGGCGCTAGATCTAGAGATTTCCTTTAAAATGAGCCATTGAACAACTCTCTACGATGTTCCAGTGCCAAGCTATCTCTGGAAACAAAAGAAAGAAAAAAATATCCCGTTTGTGCAGAATAACGTGGTTAATGTCATTTTTTTTGATTTTCAAGCCAATATATTTTCTTTGTTACTCAAGCCAAAGGGTGGTAAGTTTCCTTTATAGGGGTTTTGGACAAGGCGGTTCTAATGGTGTACTTTTTGTTTTGATATGACTATTTTTCTAGGAGTTAGGGGTTTTTATATTTCTTAACATTGGACGTGATCGTCTCTTACTAGGTTGCTAGCTACCGCTGCAACCCAGATTGTTATTCAAGCCAAAGGGCGGTAAGTTTCCTTTATAGAGGTTATAGTAAGTTTTATAGTAAGTTTCCTTTTAGAAATAATTTATTTTAGTTACTATAGATTTTTAACCCAATTAATTTCCTTTAAAATGAGCTATTGAACAACCCTCTACGATGTTCCAGTGCCAAGCTATCTGTGGAAAAGAAAAAAAAGAAAAGAGAAAAAAATATCCCGTTTGGGGAGAATAACGTGGTTAAAGCTAATTTTCTTGATTTTCAAGCCAATATATTTCCCTTGCTGTTCAAGCCAAGGGACAGAAAGTTTCCTATACAGGGGTTTCGGACAAGGCGGTTCTAATGGTGTACTTTTTGTTTTGATCTGACTCCTTTGTTAGGAACTATGGGTTTTTATATTTCTTAACATTGGAGGTGATCGTCTCTTACTAGGTTGCTAGCTACCGCTGCAACCCGGACTACCCCTGGAACCACCATATATCAGTTACTACGGGTGAAAGATCGTTCTTTACTGTAATACTTTATTATGAAATAAATTACAAACAGGAAAAAGCCTACGGCTTTTTCTTCTTTGGAATAGTAAGAGACGATCCTCAAATAATCAACAGCTAACTAGGATTAAAATTTGTTCTTTAACATAAACTTCATTAATCGGATATTTTAATATATCCTATATGGTCTAGAGGTTGGGATAGCTCTCACCCAGTAGGCTTGAGTTCAATTTCTGTTTGGGAAATTTTTACTTATGATGATTTCTTAAGGAACATAATTAAAATTTCTTGATGTAATAAAAATAATTTGTTTTAATTACAAAAGGTTTTTAACCCCATTAATTTCCTTTAAAATGAGCCATTGAACAACTCTCTACGATGTTCCAGTGCCATGCTATCTGTTGAAGTACTAACCTATACTATAATTAAGTGGCGTATAAAATTTAGTATAGGCAAGAGGTCGTTCTTTATTATATTTTGACTTGAGATCGTTTTTTAATTATAAATACAAACAGGAAAAATCCTACGGATTTTTCTTCTTTTAAATAGTAAGAGACGAAACTCAAACAATCAAGTAGCTAACTAAGTCAAATGTATGGAATGGTTTGTTATTTCAGTGATCGTCTTTTAATGTAAATTTAACCCAATTAATTTACTTTAAAATGAGCTATTGAACAACTCTCTACGATGTTCCAGTGCCAAGCTATCTGTGGAAAAGAAAAAAAAAATATGCCGTTTGTGGAGAATAACGTGGTTAAAGTCAATTTTCTTGATTTTCAAGCCAATATATTTCCCTTGCTGTTCAAGCCAAATGACAGAAAGTTTCCTATACAGGGGTTTCGGACAAGGCGGTTCTAATGGTGTACTTTTTGTTTTGATCTGACTCCTTTTTTAGGAGCTATGTGTTTTTTATTTCTTAACATTGGACGTGATCGTCTCTTACTAGGTTGCTAGCTACCACTGCAACCCGGATAACTACACCTGGAACTACCATATATCAGTTAGTATGGTAGAGAGATCGTTCTTTAGTTTAATCAAGCCAAATAACAGAAAGTTTCCTGTACATGGGTTTCGGACAAGGTGGTTCTAATGGTGTACTTTTTGTTTTGATCTGACTCCTTTTTTAGGAGCTATGGGTTTTTATATTTCTTAATTTTATATTATCTCTTTATATTGGACGTGATCGTCTCTTACTAGGTTGCTAGCTACCGCTGCAACCCGGATAGCAATTACATAATCCCTATTTATGTTTCAGTTAATATGGGCTAGGTGTCGTTCTTTATTGTAAACCTAAAAGAATCAGGCAGCTAAGTCCAATATAAGCAATGGTTTGTTCTTCTAATGATCATCTTTTAATTTGGGGTTTCTTACGAGGTTGCTAGCTACCACTGCAACCCGAACTATGTAATTAATAGGTTGCTAGCTACCGCTGCAACCTAGATATTCTTATTTCTGCTACTATGGGCTAAGGTTCGTTCTTTACTGTAACTTTTAATGTAAATCTTATGATCGTCCAATGATCGTCTTTTAGTGTAACTAGCTATCGCTGCAACCCGAAAAAAAAACACATTGTGCCCACATCGTTCTTTACTCAGGCAGTGCTAGCGCGCTGCCTATGATGATAAACTGATTACACACAGGAAAAAGCCTACGCCTTTTTCTTCTTTTAAATAGTAAGAGACGAGTCTCAAATAATCAAGTAGCTAGCTAATTCCAAAGGTATGCAATTTTTGTTATTCCAATGGTCGTTTTTTTATTGTAACTAGGTTTCAGCCATCTCTACAGCCATGATACTATTGGAAATTACATAATCCCTATTTATATTTTAGTTAAAATGGGCAAGGTGTCGTTCTTTATTGTAGGTGGAAAAATTTATTCTCTCTTAGAAATAATTTATTTTAGTTACTATAGATTTTTAACCCATTTAATTTCCTTTAAAATGAGCTATTGAACAACCCTCTACGATGTTCCAATGCCAAGCTATCTGTGGAAAAGAAAAAAAAAAGAAAAAATATCCCGTTTGGGGAGAATAACGTGGTTAAAGTCAATTTTCTTGATTTTCAAGCCAATATATTTCCCTTGCTGTTCAAGCCAAGGGACAGAAAGTTTCCTATACATTCGGACAAGGCGGTTCTAATGGTGTACTTTTCGTTTTGATCTGACTCCTTTGTTAGGAACTATGGGTTTTTATATTTCTTAACATTGTACGTGATCGTCTCTTACTAGGTTGCTAGCTACCGCTGCAACCCGGATATGGACTAAGGTTCGTTCTTTCATGTAAAACTAGCAAAACATTTTTTAAGCCTGATGAAGATTTAACTAATGTGTCAAAAGTAAGGTTGCAAGTCGACGATTTTGTTTCGGCCTTATTATAATTGGTATGGTGAAACAATATTACGCATATGGCTCTTAAATCATACATACTTCTTTATGGTTCAATATGGTCTAGTGGCTAGGATAGTTAACTTTCACTTAACAGGATCGGGTTCGATTCCCGGGGTGGGAAAATTTTTAACTCTATAATCTTCGAACATTTGAACCTTTTATAATTTTTAATGATGCATAATATAAATACTGTAATCTTAACTATAGTGAAGTTGCGTATGCAAGTTAGTATAGGGAAGAGTTCGATCTTTATTATAATTCTTTATTATAATTTTTGTTTTGATCTGACTCCTTTGTTAGGAACTATGGGTTTTTATATTTCTTAACATTGGACGTGATCGTCTCTTACTAGGTTGCTAGCTACCGCTGCAACCCGGATTCTTTGTTATAACTTATCGATACGCCTGGTCGGTTGAATACCTTTGCTTTTTCTTTTCAAGATACTATCTCTGTTGTTTGTGTAGTACTGTTTTTTTTAACTTGCGTGTAGCTTGCTTTGATCTAACCATTATCTAATTGTGAATGAGAACATTTACAGTTTTGACGCTTCTTATATTGTAACGTATTGACAAGAAACCATTTATGATGAGCTATATCGGTCCTTTATGTAATTTTATATTTCTTAACATTGGACGTGATCGTCTCTTACTAAGTTGCTAGCTACCGCTGCAACCCGGATACTTTATTATGAAATAAATTACAAACAGGAAAAAGCCTACGGCTTTTTCTTCTTTGGAATAGTAAGAGACGATCGTCAAATAATCAGGCAGCTAACTAGGATTATAATTTGTTCTTTAACATAAACTTCATTAATCGGATATTTTAATATATCCTATATGGTCTAGAGGTTGGGATAGCTCTCACCCAGTAGGCTTGAGTTCAATTTCTGTTTGGGAAATTTTTATTTATGATGATTTCTTAAGGAACATAATTAAAATTTCTTAATGTAATAAAAATAATTTGTTTTAATTACAAAAGGTTTTTAACCCCATTAATTTCCTTTAAAATGAGCCATTGAACAACTCTCTACGATGTTCCAGTGCCATGCTATCTGTTGAAGTACTAACCTATACTATAATTAAGTGGCGTATAAAATTTAGTATAGGCAAGAGGTCGTTCTTTATTATAACAACCCGGATATCATAAAACAATTAATTAGCTTTTTACACATATCTCATATGGTCTAGTGGTTTAGGATAGTTGGCTTTCAACCAATTGGCTTGGGTTCGAATCCCGGTGTGGGAATTATTTTTAAAACAAAATCAGGTGAAATTAATTAGCTAATTTGACAAGACATAGGTAACTAAGGGCAAGAGTTCGTTCTTTACTATAAAACAGGCTCGGGTTCGATTCCCGGTGTGGGAAAATTTTTAACTCTATAATCTTCGAATATTTGAACCTTTTATAATTTATAATGATGTATAATATAAATACTGTAATCTTAACTATATTAACTATAGTGAAGTTGCGTATGCAAGTTAGTATAGGGAAGAGTTCGATCTTTATTATAATTTTATATCAGTTACTATGGGAGAGAGATCGTTCTTTACTGTAATTTATTGTAAAATAATTTGTTTTAATTACAAAATGTTTTTAACCCCATTAATTTCCTTCAAAATGAGCCATTGAACATCTCTCTACAATATTCCAGTGCCATGCTATCTGTTGAATTACTAACCTATACTATAATTACGTGGCGTATAAAATTTAGTATAGGTAAGAGGTCGTTCTTTATTATAATTCTTATATAGTAATTATGACGTCACTGCATCAAAAATACAGTTTTTATTGGAAAAATTTATTCTCTTTTAGAAATAATTTATTTTAGTTACAAAAGGTTTTTAACCCAATTAATTTCCTTTAAAATGAGCTATTGAACAACCCTCTACGATGTTCCAGTGCCAAGCTATCTGTGGAAAAGAAAAAGAAAAAAAAAAAGAAAAAAATATCCCGTTTGGGGAGAATAACGTGGTAAAAGTCTATTTTCTTGATTTTCAAGCCAATATATTTTCTTTGTTATTCAAGCCAAAGGGCGGTAAGTTTCCTTTATGGAGGATTTGGACAAGGCGGTTCTAATGGTGTACTTTTTGTTTTGATCTGACTCTTTTTTTAGGAGCTACGGGTTTTTATATTTCTTAACATTGGAGGTGATCGTCTCTTACTAGGTTGCTAGCTACCGCTGCAACCCGGATAACTGGTATACGATTATGTTTGAAAGACTGCAGTGTGAAAAGACATCAAAAATGCAGTTTTTGGTGGAAAAATTTATTCTCTTTTAGAAATAATTTATTTTAGTTACTAAAGATTTTTAACCCAATTAATTTCCTTTAAAATGAGCTATTGAACAACCCTCTACGATGTTCCAGTGCCAAGCTATCTGTGGAAAATAAAAAAGAAAAAAATATCCCGTTTGGGGAGAATAACGTGGTTAAAGTCAATTTGCTTGATTTTCAAGCCAATATATTTCCCTTGCTGTTCAAGCCAAGGGACAGAAAGTTTCCTATACATTCGGACAAGGCGGTTCTAATGGTGTACTTTTCGTTTTGATCTGACTCCTTTGTTAGGAACTATGGGTTTTTATATTTCTTAACATTGTACGTGATCGTCTCTTACTAGGTTGCTAGCTACCGCTGCAACCCGGATATGGACTAAGGTTCGTTCTTTCATGTAAAACTAGCAAAACATTTTTTAAGCCTGATGAAGATTTAACTAATGTGTCAAAAGTAAGGTTGCAAGTCGACGATTTTGTTTCGGCCTTATTATAATTGGTATGGTGAAACAATAATACGCATATGGCTCTTAAATCATACATACTTCTTTATGGTTCAATATGGTCTAGTGGCTAGGATAGTTAACTTTCACTTAACAGGATCGGGTTCGATTCCCGGGGTGGGAAAATTTTTAACTCTATAATCTTCGAACATTTGAACCTTTTATAATTTTTAATGATGCATAATATAAATACTGTAATCTTAACTATAGTGAAGTTGCGTATGCAAGTTAGTATAGGGAAGAGTTCGATCTTTGTTATAATAACTGGTATACGATTATGTTTGAAAGACTGCAGTGTGAAAAGACATCAAAAATGCAGTTTTTGGTGGAAAAATTTATTCTCTTTTAGAAATAATTTATTTTAGTTACTAAAGATTTTTAACCCAATTAATTTCCTTTAAAATGAGCTATTGAACAACCCTCTACGATGTTCCAGTGCCAAGCTATCTGTGGAAAATAAAAAAGAAAAAAATATCCCGTTTGGGGAGAATAACGTGGTTAAAGTCAATTTGCTTGATTTTCAAGCCAATATATTTCCCTTGCTGTTCAAGCCAAGGGACAGAAAGTTTCCTATACATTCGGACAAGGCGGTTCTAATGGTGTACTTTTCGTTTTGATCTGACTCCTTTGTTAGGAACTATGGGTTTTTATATTTCTTAACATTGTACGTGATCGTCTCTTACTAGGTTGCTAGCTACCGCTGCAACCCGGATATGGACTAAGGTTCGTTCTTTCATGTAAAACTAGCAAAACATTTTTTAAGCCTGATGAAGATTTAACTAATGTGTCAAAAGTAAGGTTGCAAGTCGACGATTTTGTTTCGGCCTTATTATAATTGGTATGGTGAAACAATAATACGCATATGGCTCTTAAATCATACATACTTCTTTATGGTTCAATATGGTCTAGTGGCTAGGATAGTTAACTTTCACTTAACAGGATCGGGTTCGATTCCCGGGGTGGGAAAATTTTTAACTCTATAATCTTCGAACATTTGAACCTTTTATAATTTTTAATGATGCATAATATAAATACTGTAATCTTAACTATAGTGAAGTTGCGTATGCAAGTTAGTATAGGGAAGAGTTCGATCTTTGTTATAATAACTGGTATACGATTATGTTTGAAAGACTGCAGTGTGAAAAGACATCAAAAATGCAGTTTTTGGTGGAAAAATTTATTCTCTTTTAGAAATAATTTATTTTAGTTACTAAAGATTTTTAACCCAATTAATTTCCTTTAAAATGAGCTATTGAACAACCCTCTACGATGTTCCAGTGCCAAGCTATCTGTGGAAAATAAAAAGAAAAAAATATCCCGTTTGGGGAGAATAACGTGGTTAAAGTCAATTTGCTTGATTTTCAAGCCAATATATTTCCCTTGCTGTTCAAGCCAAGGGACAGAAAGTTTCCTATACAGGGGTTTCGGACAAGGCGGTTCTAATGGTGTACTTTTTGTTTTGATCTGACTCCTTTGTTAGGAACTATGGGTTTTTATATTTCTTAACATTGGACGTGATCGTCTCTTACTAGGTTGCTAGCTACCGCTGCAACCCGGATTTAGGAGTTAGGGGTTTTTATATTTCTTAGCATTGGACGAGAGCGTCTCTTACTAGGTTGCTAGCTACCGCTGCAACCCGGATAACTCTAATATAAAACTATGATGACTGATATTCATTATTGATCTAGTAGGGTTTCAGACAAGGTAGTTCTAATGATGTACTTTTGTTACTATATACTATATACTACCTATACTATAGTTAAGTGGCCTATAAAATTTAGTATAGGCAAAAGGTCGTTCTTTATTATATCTAAATTAAAAGATTAAAACTATTGTTCAGACACCATAAATATTTTTGCAGTTTATAACTTTAGCGATTCTGAACTAAAAACGAAAATAAAATAAAAATTGATTTTTTCAATTTTTACGTCACGTCGCTCATTAATATGGTTATTAGTACACAATAGGTTCGTTCTTTATTATAATCAAATGTTGATACAAACGCTTTCAATTCAGCTGCTGTGGCAGAAAATCCCCTAGACTTTGCCAAAACTGAACCATCAACATCAATAATAGCAGCTTCTGAAATACCTTTTGATAGCAATTGACTTTTAATATGATCAATCCAAGAATTCATCTTGATAATTATTCAATTTAATAATATATTTTCACTCCATAAATCGACGTAACGAGTCACTTCAAGCAAAAGGAAAACCAAACTAATTTTAAGACTTTTAGGTAGTTTTCTGGTTTGAATTGGAAAATAAAAATAATTGCTCAGGTGCCATAAATATTTTTGCAGTTTGCAGCTAAACAAAATTATTTTATTTAAAATTTTAAGGAATTATTCTAGTTTTAATTGACGAACCAGATTTTCTTTGCGTCAAGTAGTTAGAACCCAACAAAAAACAAAACTAATTTAAATTTTTTGGTTCTTTTCTGGTTTGGATTAAAAAAATAAAATTATTGCTCAGACATCTTAAATAGTTTTGCAGTTTGCAGCTAAATAAAATTATTTTATTTAAAATTTTCAGGAATTAATCTAGTTTCAGTTGACAAATCACTTTTTTTTATACAACCCTAAAAGAGAATTAGATTTTTTACTAAGACCCTAAAGAATTACTGCATTTTACATAAATATATGTACATGCTTTTTATAATGTTGAAAATACTATTTCTATTTTCGTTTGCAATAGGATGTTAATAACATTAGCTACTACAGGTATATCTGATGATTCCTGATGATTCCTTTATATATAAATAAAAACGTATTGAAAAACACCATTTATAATGAACTATATCGGTCCTTTATGTAAATTATGATGATTTCTTAAGAAATTATAACTAAAATTTCTTAATGTAATAAAAATAATTTGTTTTAATTACAAAACGTTTTTCACCCCATTAATTTCCTTTAAAATGAGCCACTGAACAACTCTCTACGATGTTCCAGTGCCAAGCTATCTGTTGAATTACTATCCTATACTATAATTAAGTGGCTTATAAAATTTAGTATAGGCAAGGGGTCGTTCTTTATTATATTAAAAAAAAATTAAGTGCAAAAGACGCTAGATCTAGAGATTTCCTTTAAAATGAGCTATTGAACAACTCTCTACGATGTTCCAGTGCCAAGCTATCTCTGGAAACAAAAGAAAAAAAAATATCCCGTTTGTGGAGAATAACGTGGTTAAAGTCAATTTTCTTGATTTTCAAGCCTTGCTGTTCAAGCCAAATTACAGAAAGTTTCCTATACAGAGTTTTTGGACAAGGCGGTTCTAATGGTGTACTTTTTGTTTTGATCTGACTGCTGTTTTAGGAGCTATGGTTTTTTTTTTATTTCTTAGCATTGGACTCGATCGTCTCTTATTAGGTTGCTAGCTCCCGCTGCAACCCGGATGTTCTTTATTATAAAATCCTTTATGCTACTATAGTTAAGTGGCCTATAAAATTTAGTATAGGCAAGAGGTCGTTCTTTATTATAAACTTTTAATGAAAAATTTTAATATATTGACCTTAAATATAACTGTACTAGACTATACATTACGTAAGTGGCCTATAAAAATTTAGTATAGGCAAGAGGTCGTTCTTTACTGTATATTGAGGCGAGTCGTTCTGACTATACAGTTCGTTACCACAAACGTTTTGAAATACCACGAACTGTTTTATTTATGTATCATATTGTTAATTTTACAACTTTAATTAATGACGCCATAGTCTAAGTGGCTAGCACGATCGGCCGATAACGGAAAGGTTGGTGGTTCGGATCCAGCCAGGGTAGTTTTCTTTTAATTTGTAATTCAGCTATAAATAAAACCATATTATTACTATATCATTAACTATAATTAAGTTGAGTATCTAATATAGTATAGGCAAGAGTTTGCTCTTTATTATAACTACCGCTGCAACCTGGATAATTGACAAACACCATTTATAATGAGCTATATTCATCCTTTATGTAACTACACCTGGAACCACCATATATCAGTTAGTATAGGAGCGAGATCGTTCTTTACTGGAATTTTCAAGCCTTGCTGTTCAAGCCAAATTACAGAAAGTTTCCTATACAGAGTTTTTGGACAAGGCGGTTCTAATGGTGTACTTTTTGTTTTGATCTGACTGCTGTTTTAGGAGCTATGGTTTTTTTTTATTTCTTAGCATTGGACTCGATCGTCTCTTATTAGGTTGCTAGCTCCCGCTGCAACCCGGATGTTCTTTATTATAAAATCCTTTATGCTACTATAGTTAAGTGGCCTATAAAATTTAGTATAGGCAAGAGGTCGTTCTTTATTATAAATGTATTCATGAATGAGACCTTTTGCAGTTTTGACGTTTCTTATATAGTAATTATGACGTCACTGCATCAAAAATACAGTTTTTATTGAAAAAATTTATTCTCTTTTAAAAATAATTTATTTTAGTTACTATAGATTTTTAACCCAATTAATTTCCTTTAAAATGAGCTATTGAACAACCCTCTACGATGTTCCAGTGCCAAGCTATCTCTGGATACAAAAAAAGAAAAAAAAAGAAAAAAAGAAAAAAATATCCCGTTTGGGGAGAATAACGTGGTAAAAGTCTATTTTCTTGATTTTCAAGCCAATATATTTTCTTTGTTATTCAAGCCAAAGGGCGGTAAGTTTCCTTTATGGAGGATTTGTACAAGGCGGTTCTAATGGTGTACTTTTTGTTTTGATCTGACTCTTTTTTTAGGAGCTACGGGTTTTTATATTTCTTAACATTGGAGGTGATCGTCTCTTACTAGGTTGCTAGCTACCGCTGCAACCCGGATGTATTCATGAATGAGACCTTTTGCAGTTTTGACGTTTCTTATATAGTAATTATGACGTCACTGCATCAAAAATACAGTTTTTATTGAAAAAATTTATTCTCTTTTAAAATAATTTATTTTAGTTACTATAGATTTTTAACCCAATTAATTTCCTTTAAAATGAGCTATTGAACAACCCTCTACGATGTTCCAGTGCCAAGCTATCTCTGGATACAAAAAAAGAAAAAAAAAAGAAAAAAAGGAAAAAATATCCCGTTTGGGGAGAATAACGTGGTAAAAGTCTATTTTCTTGATTTTCAAGCCAATATATTTTCTTTGTTATTCAAGCCAAAGGGCGGTAAGTTTCCTTTATGGAGGATTTGTACAAGGCGGTTCTAATGGTGTACTTTTTGTTTTGATCTGACTCTTTTTTAGGAGCTACGGGTTTTTATATTTCTTAACATTGGAGGTGATCGTCTCTTACTAGGTTGCTAGCTACCGCTGCAACCCGGATTGTTTTCTAAGGCTTATCAATTCTTCTTGCCTTTGAGTCTCTTGCTGCTCGTATATTTTTAGTTTAGCTGTCTGTTGTATTTCTACAGCCATTAGGTTTGCATTCCGGAGTCTGTCGTATTTTCTCCAGCTATTCTTTGCGTCTTCGTAATCCTTATAAGCAGCAACAATTAAATCAACGTGAAAAAGAATTTATTTTTTTCACCCCACAAAGTGACGTAACGAGTCACTTGAAGCAAAAGAAAAACCAAACTAATTTTAAAATTTTAGGTAGTTTTTTTGTTTGAATTAAAAAATTAAAATTATTGCTCAAACACCATAAATATTTTTGCAGTTTACAGCTAAATATTATTGATTTATTTAATATTTTCAGTAATTATTCTAGTTTCAGTTAACACACACCCATACACGCCTTTCAGTTACTATAGGTCAAAGTTCGCTCTTTATTGTAACTACCACTTAAACCCGGATTATGTAATAGGTTGCTAGCTACCGCTGCAACCTAGATATTCTTATTTCTGCTACTATGGGCTAAGGTTCGTTCTTTCATGTAAAACTAACAAAAAAATTTTTAAGCCTGATGAAGATTTAACTAATGTGTCAAAAGTAAGGTTGCAAGTCGACGATTTTGTTTTGGCCTTATTATAATTGGTATGGTGAAATAATAATATGCATATGGCTCTTAAATCATACTTCTTTATGGTTCCATATGGTCTAGAGGCTAGGATAGTTAACTTTCACTTAACAGGCTCGGGTTCGATTCCCGGTGTGGGAAAATTTTAAACTCTATAATCTTCGAACATTTGAACCTTTTATAATTTATAATTATGT
Organism: Artemia sinica; assembly: GCA_027921565.1. Lineage (NCBI taxonomy): Eukaryota > Metazoa > Arthropoda > Branchiopoda > Anostraca > Artemiidae > Artemia > Artemia sinica. Next base: position 56,023,940 of record CM051256.1, on the reverse strand, counting down.
ATAATATAAATACTGTAATCTTAACTATAGTGAAGTTGCGTTTGCAAGTTAGTATAGGGAAGAGTTCGATCTTTATTATATAAGTGGCGTATAAAATTTAGTATAGGTAGGAGGTCGTTCTTTATTATAAAAAAAGCAAACAAAGTACTTGTTTTAGTCTGAAATTTATAATCTTACTTTAGTTACTATGGGCTGAAGTTCATTCTTTACTGTAAACCTCAAGCAATCAAGTTGCTAACTATGTCCGATGTCTGCAATGGTTTATTATTCCAATGATCGGTCTTTTAATGTAATATTGCTCAGACGTCATAAATATTTTCGCAATTTGCAGTTAAATAAAATTATTATATTTAAAATTTTCAGGAATAATTCTAGTTTCAGTTAACAAATATTTTTTTTGTTACCCCCCCCCCCCCCCAATTACTGCATTTGACATAATAATGGATAATAATACAAAAACTTTTCTGACAAATACCATTTATGATGAACTATATCGGTCCTTTAAAAAACATCAATAGAACCATATCATTACTATATCATTTACTATAATTAAGTTGAGTGTGTAATTTAGTATAGGCAAGAGTTCGTTCTTTATTATAATCTTAAAATTGGACGTGATCGTCTCTTACTAGGTTGCTAGCTACCGCTGCAACCCGGATATAATATAAATACTGTAATCTTAACTATAGTGAAGTTGCCTATGCAAGTTAGTATAGGGAAGAGTTCGATCTTTATTATAATTATATTTCTTAACATTGGACGTGATCGTCTCTTACTAGGTTGCTAGCTACCGCTGCAACCCGGAATAATAAAACTATGATGACATTCACTAGTTATCTAGTAGGGTTTCAGACAAGGTGGCTCTAATGATTTACTTTTGTTTTGACCTGACTCTATTTTTAGGAGTTCTGGATTATTATATTTCTTAGCATTGGACTGATCGTCTCTTACTAGGTTGCTAGCTACTGCTGTAACCCGGATTCACATATATAGTTATCAGAGTCAGTCTGGCCGAGTGGTCCAAGGCGCTGGTGTTGGCCACGAGTATCTTCGGAGGCGTGGGTTCATATCTTACCGCTGGTATTCGATTATGATTTATGTAAAAAAATCAAATATCTTTGAAAAGACTGAAGTATGAAAAGACATCAAAAATGCAGGTTTTAGTGAAAAAATTTATTCTCTCTTAGAAATAATTTATTTTAGTTACAAAAGATTTTTAACCCAATTAATTTCCTTTAAAATGAGCTATTGAACAACTCTCTACGATGTTCCAGTGCCAAGCTATCTGTGGAAAAGAAAAAAAAAATATCAGGTATTGGCAGAATGTTGTAGTAGCTGCCACTTTTCTTGATTTTCAAGCCAATATATTTCCCTTGCTGTTCAAGCCAAGGGACAGAAAGTTTCCTTTTATATTTCTTAACATTGGACATGATCGTCTCTTACTAGGTTGCTAGCTACCGCTGCAACCCGGATAGCTACCCCTGGAACCACCGTATATCAGTTACTATAGGCGAGAGATCGTTCTTTACTGTAAATTAATTACAAAAGGTTTTTAGCCCAATTAATTTCCTTTAAAATGAGCCATTGAACAACTCTCTACGATGTTTTAGTGCCATGCTATCTGTTGAATTACTAACCTATACTATAATTAAGTGGCGTATAAAATTTAGTATAGGCAAGAGGTCGTTCTTTATTATAATTATAATTTGATCTGACTCCTTTTTTAGGAACTATGGGTTTTTATATTTCTTAACATTGGACGTGATCGTCTCTTACTATGTTGCTAGCTACCGCTGCAACCCGGATACCGCTGCAACCCGGAATATCTTCTGTCGGTTGAATACCTTTGCTTTTCTCTTTTCTAGATGCTATCTCTGTTTTTGTGTAGTACTGTTTTTTAAAATTACGTATAACTCGCTTAGAAGGCTTGTATCAAGTACCAATAACCTAACAGCAAATAAAGCTAATTTTTAAATTTTCAGGTATTTTGTTCGTTTGAATGAAAGATTAAAATTATTGCTCGGATATCATAAATATTTTTGCGATTTACATAGCAACTTTAGCAATTCTAAACTGAAAAATAAGATATATAAAAAAATTGAATTTTTCGGTCTGAAATACATATTAAATCTCACGTCAGGTAGTTATTATGTACTAGCTACATTAAATGACTATGACGTCATGGATCAATATTGTACATAAAAAATTAAGTTTTTCGTAAAAAATTGATTCTATTTAAAAAAAAGTTAAGTAAAAATGGCACTAAATCTAGAAATTTCCTTTAAAATGAGCCATTGAACAATTCTCTACGATGTTCTAGTGCCACGCTATCGGTGGAAAAGAAGAAAGAAAAAAATATGCCGTTTGTGGAGAATAGTGTGGTTAAAGTCAATTTTCTTGATTTTCAAGCCAATACATTGTCTTTGCTATTCAAGTCAAAGCGCGGTAAGTTTCCTTTATAGGGGTTTTGGACAAGACGGTTCCAATTTTGTTATTTTTGTTTTTATCTGAATCTTATTTTAGGAGTTAGGGGTTTTTATATTTCTTAACATTGGACGAGATCGTCTCTTACTAAGTTGCTAGCTACCGCTGCAACCCGGATGCAACCCTAAAAACAGGAAAAAGCCTACGGCTTTTTCTTCTTTGAAACAGTAAGAGATGAACCTCCAATGATCAAGTAGCCAACTTATTCCAATGCATGCAATAGTTTTTTATTCCAATGATCGTCTTTCAATGTAATAACTATTTCATTATTTACTATGGGGCATTATCGTCTCTTACCGGGTTCTAGCTACCGCCTCAACCCGGGTAGGCTGTAAGCTACTATTACAACCCGGATTCCACTTACTGTGGGCTATAACTCGTCCTTTAATGTAATCAAGTAGCTAGCTAATTCCAATGTATGCAATTGTTTGTTATTCCAATGATCGTCTTTTATTGTTATTTTTAACCCCACTAATTTCCTTTAAAATGAGTCGTTGAACAACTCTCTACGATGTTACAGTGCCAAGCTATCTGTTGAATTACTAACCAATACTATAATTAAGTGGCGTGTAAAATTTAGTATAGGCAAGAGGTCGTTCTTTATTATAAATTAACATTGGACGTGATCGTCTCTTGCTAGGATAAAAACGATTTATTTTAATTAGAAGAAGTTTTAACCCCATGAATTTCCTTTAAAATGAGCCATTGAACAATTCTCTACGATGTTCCAGTACCAATCTATCTGTTGAATTACTAACCTATACTACAAATAAGTGGCGTATAAAATTTAGTATAGGCAATTTAGTATTCTTTATTATAATACTAGGTTGCTAGCTACTGCTGCAACCCGGATCAATTAACATGGGTTAGAGGTCGTTCTTTACTATAATTACAGAAAGTTTCCTATACAGAGTTTTTGGACAAGGCGGTTCTAATGGTGTACTTTTTGTTTTGATCTGACTGCTGTTTTAGGAGCTATGGTTTTTTTTTATTTCTTAGCATTGGACTCGATCGTCTCTTATTAGGTTGCTAGCTCCCGCTGCAACCCGGATGTTCTTTATTATAAAATCCTTTATGCTACTATAGTTAAGTGGCCTATAAAATTTAGTATAGGCAAGAGGTCGTTCTTTATTATAAATGTATTCATGAATGAGACCTTTTGCAGTTTTGACGTTTCTTATATAGTAATTATGACGTCACTGCATCAAAAATACAGTTTTTATTGAAAAAATTTATTCTCTTTTAAAAATAATTTATTTTAGTTACTATAGATTTTTAACCCAATTAATTTCCTTTAAAATGAGCTATTGAACAACCCTCTACGATGTTCCAGTGCCAAGCTATCTCTGGATACAAAAAAAGAAAAAAAAAAAGAAAAAAAGAAAAAAATATCCCGTTTGGGGAGAATAACGTGGTAAAAGTCTATTTTCTTGATTTTCAAGCCAATATATTTTCTTTGTTATTCAAGCCAAAGGGCGGTAAGTTTCCTTTATGGAGGATTTGTACAAGGCGGTTCTAATGGTGTACTTTTTGTTTTGATCTGACTCTTTTTTTAGGAGCTACGGGTTTTTATATTTCTTAACATTGGAGGTGATCGTCTCTTACTAGGTTGCTAGCTACCGCTGCAACCCGGATGATTTTCAAGCCAATATATTTTCTTTGTTATTCAAGCCAAAGGGCGGTAAGTTTCCTTTATGGAGGATTTGGACAAGGCGGTTCTAATGGTGTACTTTTTGTTTTGATCTGAGTCTTTTTTTAGGAGCTACGGGTTTTTATATTTCTTAACATTGGAGGTGATCGTCTCTTACTAGGTTGCTAGCTACCGCTGCAACCCGGATTGCTAGCTACCGCTGCAACCCGGATTACTAGGTTGCTAGCTACCGCTGCAACCCGGATTTATGTACTACTCTTTATAATACTTCAGTTACTATGGCTTACAGTTCGTTCCTTATTGTAAATATAATATTCATGTAAACATCTTTAATTCTCTATTTAAAACTAGTGTTCGTAGCTAAGAGGTAGAGCAATCGACTGCAGATCGTGTAGATAGGTTACCGGTTCGAATCCGGTTGGGCCCTAGTTTTTCAGGTAGTAATTATGGTTTAAAATCTAATCACTGGTCTTTTACCCTAAACAAGATTTTAATTTATGTCTAATATTAATCATTAAGGAAAATTCATCATCTATACAATGATTTCTTATAATACTTCAACTACTATGGAAGAAAGTTCGTTCTTTAATGTAATTCTAATGGTGTACTTTTTGTTTTGATCTGACTCCTTTTTTAGGAGCTATGGGTTTTTATATTTCTTAACATTGGACGTGATCGTCTCTTACTATGTTGCTAGCTACCGCTGCAACCCGGATTTAGGAGCTAGGGGTTTTTATAACCTATACCATAATTAAGTGGCGTATAAAATTTAGTATAGGCAAGAGGTCGTTCTTTATTGTAACTACTGCTGCAACCCAAATTCACATATATATTTATTTATGAGAGGCAGCCTGGCCGAGTGGTCCAAGGCACTGGTGTTAGCCACCAGTCTCTTCGGAGGCGTGGGTTCAAATCTTACCGCTAGTATACGATTATGTTTGAAAGACTGGAGTGTGAAAAGACATCGAAAATGCAGTTTTTGGTGGAAAAATTTATTCTCTTTTAGAAATAATTTATTTTAGTTACAAAAGGTTTTTAACCCAATTAATTTACTTTAAAATGAGCTATTGAACAACCCTCTACGATGTTCCAGTGCCAAGCTATCTGTGGAAAAGAAAAAAAAAGAAAAAAGGAAAAAATATCCCGTTTGGGGAGAATAACGTGGTTAAAGTCAATTTTCTTGATTTTCAAGCCAATATATTTCCCTTGCTGTTCAAGCCAAGGGACAGAAAGTTTCCTATACAGGGGTTTTGGACAAGGCGGTTCTAATGGTGTACTTTTTGTTTTGATCTGACTCCTTTGTTAGGAACTATGGGTTTTTATATTTCTTAACATTGGACGTGATCGTCTCTTACTAGGTTGCTAGCTACCGCTGCAACCCGGATTTTGTCACCCCAGTAACGCTCCTTGATCTTTTGTTTGGCTGTCTCAATTTTTGCATGTCTATAATCTTCATCATTGTGATAACACATCTTGCTGTTTTGTTTTGCTCTCTCAATTATTACTTCTCGATACGCCTGGTCGGTTGAATACCTTTGTTTTGCTCTCTCAATTATTACTTCTCGATACGCCTGGTCGGTTGAAAACCTTTGTTTTGCTCTCTCAATTTTACTTCTCGATGCGCCTGGTCGGTTGAATACCTTTGCTTTTCTCTTTTCAAGATACTATCTCTGTTGTTTGTGTAGTACTGTTTTTTCAAATTGCGTATAGCTTGCTTCGATCTAACCATTATTCTAATCAAGAATGAGAGAATTTACATCTGTGTCGTTCTTAAGTAGTAATAATGACGTCACGGCGTAATGATTTATTGACGTCAAGGCGCAATGATATTATTTCATGGCGTCATCAGAAACAACAATATAATTTCGTGTTTTCTATTCACGTCATAGCTCTAGTATAAAGCTACGACATTCATTATTTATCTAGTAGGGTTTCAGACAAGGTAGTTCTAATGATGTACTTTTGTTTTGATCTTACTCTATTTTTAGGAGTTTTGTTATATTTCTTAGCATGGGACTGATCGTCTCTTACTAGGTTGCTAGCTACTGCTGCAACCCAAATTCACATATATATTTATTTATGAGAGGCAGCCTGGCCGACTGGTCCAAGACACTGGTGTTAGCCACCAGTCTCTTCGGAGGCGTGGGTTCAAATCTTACCGCTGGTATACGATTATGTTTGAAAGACTGCAGTGTGAAAAGACATCAAAAATGCAGTTTTTGGTGGAAAAATTTATGCTCTTTTAGAAATAATTTATTTTAGTTACTATAGATTTTTAACCCAATTAATTTCCTTTAAAATGAGCTATTGAACAACCCTCTACGATGTTCCAGTGCCAAGCTATCTGTGGAAAAGAAAAAAAAGAAAAGAGAAAAAAATATCCCGTTTGGGGAGAATAACGTGGTTAAAGTTAATTTTCTTGATTTTCAAGCCAATATATTTCCCTTGCTGTTCAAGCCAAGGGACAGAAAGTTTCCTATACAGGGGTTTCGGACAAGGCGGTTCTAATGGTGTACTTTTTGTTTTGATCTGACTCCTTTGTTAGGAACTATGGGTTTTTATATTTCTTAACATTGGACGTGATCGTCTCTTACTAGGTTGCTAGCTATCGCTGCAACCCGGAAAAAAAACACATTGTGCCCACATCGTTCTTTACTCAGGCAGTGCTAGCGCGCTGCCTATGATAATAAACTGATTACACACAGGAAAAAGCCTACGGCTTTTTCTTCTTTTAAATAGTACGAGACGAGTCTCAAATAATCAAGTAGCTAGCTAATTCCAAAGGTATGCAATTTTTGTTATTCCAATGATCGTTTTTTATTGTAACTAGATTTCAGCCATCTCTACAGCCATGATACTATTGGAAATTACATAATCCCTATTTATGTTTTAGTTAATATGGGCAAGGTGTCGTTCTTTATTGTATATGGACTAAGGTTCGTTCTTTCATGTAAAACTAGCAAAACATTTTTTAAGCCTGATGAAGATTTAACTAATGTGTCAAAAGTAAGGTTGCAAGTCGACGATTTTGTTTTGGCCTTATTATAATTGGTATGGTGAAATAATAATACGCATATGTCTCTTAAATCATACTTCTTTATGGTTCAATATGGTCTAGTGGCTAGGATAGTTAACTTTCACTTAACAGGCTCGGGTTCGATTCCCGGGGTGGGAAAATTTTTAACTCTATAATCTTCGAACATTTGAACCTTTTATAATTTATAATGATGCATAATATAAATACTGTAATCTTAACTATAGTGAAGTTGTGTATGCAAGTTAGTATAGGGAAGAGTTCGATATTTATTATAATAAAACATGCGTAAAATGTTTCTCAATTTACAAAGATCAGCCTGCATTTTTGCCATCTTCTTGTATTTCTGAATGTAATTTTTCCCTCTGTCCTTACGCGTTCTTCGGTACAACCTCGCAGAGAATTTAATTTTTTCATTATAGATTTTGTCACCCCAGTAACGCTCCTTGATCTTTTGTTTGGCTGTCTCAATTTTTGCTTCTCGATACACCTGGACGGTTGAATACCTTTGCTTTTGGTTTTTCTTATATTTGATGCGGTAATCTTCATCATTGTGATAACTCTCCTTGATCTTTTGTTTGGCTGTCTCAATTTTTGCATGTCTATAATCTTCATCATTGTGATAACACATCTTGCTGTTTTGTTTTGCTCTCTCAATTATTACTTCTCGATACGCCTGGTCGGTTGAATACCTTTGTTTTGCTCTCTCAATTATTACTTCTCGATACGCCTGGTCGGTTGAATACCTTTGTTTTGCTCTCTCAATTTTTACTTCTCGATGCGTCTGGTCGGTTGAATATTTTTGCTTTTCTCTTTTCAAGATACTATCTCTGTTGTTTGTGTAGTACTGTTTTTTCAACTTGCGTGCGACTTGCTTGATTGAAACCATTATGTAATCATGAATGAGAACATTTTCATCTTTGTAGTTCTTAAGTAGTAATTATGACGTCACAGCGTAAGCTAGTAGCTACCGCTACTAGCTAGCGGTAGCTAGCTAGTAGGTTGCTAGCTACCGCTGCAACCCGGATGTTACTATGGGCTAAAGTTCGTTCTTTATTATAATAAATCAAATGTATGTAATGGGCTTTTATTCCAATGGTCGTCTTTTAATGGAAAATTTTAATATATTGGCCTTAAATATAACTGTACTAGCCTACACTATAGTTAAGTGGCCTATAATATTTAGTGTAGATAAGAGGTCGTTCTTTATTATAATTTAACTAATGTGTCAAAAGTAAGGTTGCAAGTCGACGATTTTGTTTTGGCCTTTTTATAATTGGTATCGTGAAATAATAATATGCATATGGTTCTTAAATCATGCTTCTTTATGGTCCCATATGGTCTAGTGGCTAGGATAGTTAACTTTCACTCAACAGGCCCGGGTTCGATTCCCGGTGTGGAAAATTTTTAACTCTATAATCTTCAAACAATTTGAACCTTTTATAATTTATAATGATGTATAATATAAATACTGTAATCTTAACTATAGTGAAGTTGCCTATGCAACTTAGTATAGGAAAGAGTTCGATCTTTATTATAAACCTGCTGCCCAATTTTTGGTTTTGAATTTTTACTCAGATTGTTATAGGTGACTTCAGCCATCATAATTTCCTTGTCAGATCTAGTTTTAGAGCATTTTTCAATAGTTGTCTCGTACTTTTCAGGACAGTGTGTTCTACTACACAGAGAATTTTTTGCCAAATATTCAGTAGAACTAAACGAACTGTTTAAAACACAGTTAGAAATGCTTTTTCTTGAGTCGGTGTTCCAGGAATTTGTTCTAAATCATTAGTCTTACAAACACATTTACTAATAACCCTAACAGGCTCGTTTTCGCCATAATTGAAAAACATTGCTTTTCCTTCGCTGTTGATAGGTATGCTTGTATATATATTTTTATTGCTGCTACATAAACTGCAATTGCTCCTTCCAAAATTAATATACGAATTTTCTAAGAAGTACGCCTCCGTATATTCACTGTGTTGTCGAACATTTTCCATTGCATCTATAAACTGTTCCGCAGTTGCCAATCCATACCTTGGAAGCTTTTCGTTAAACTGACAACATTTCTTTTGGATATTGCCATGAAGCTTTGCCAAAGCATTTCTAGCCGACTTTTCAACAGCATCCGCTCTTTCAAAGAGAATTTTAATCTGTAATTTCGAATACTTTTCGTGATCCCGATAAAACATGCGTAAAATGTTTCTCAATTTACAAAGATCAGCCTGCATTTTTGCCATCTTCTTGTATTTCTGAATGTAATTTTTCCCTTTGTCCTTATGCGTTCTTCGGTACAACCTCGCAGAGAATTTAATTTTTTCATTATAGCTTTTGTCACCCCAGTATCTACCCATTATTCTGGTAGCAACTTTTTTCTTATGTTTGTTTCGGTAATCTATATCGTTATCATACCGTTCCTTGCTCTTTTGTTTCGTTTTCTCAATTTTCCCTTCTCGATACCCCTGATCCGTAAGATACCTCTGTTTTGCTCTGTCATATTTCATTTTCTTAAATCCTGGATCACAAGACATCTTAGTAGCAATCCTTATGCGTGCTCGAGCTTTATTGCGTTTGGTGGCATTTTTATCTCTTTTAAATAAACTTTTCTTATATTTCAGGATGTTAGCTTTATTTTTTGTGTAGTAAAGTTTTCTATTAGTAGAAATTTGGATTGTTCTATTTTGATATTGTTTTTGGTTATTCTTTCTTTTTTTCCACTCGCGTGAGACCATATTTTTTCAAGATTTAAAATTATTAAGCACACAAAATCCCGTGTCGAGTATCTAAAACCTAGCATAAAACAAAACTAATTTTAAAATTTTCAGGTATTTATCTTGTTTGAATTACAAAATTAGTATTATTGGTTAGACACCATAAATATTTTTGCAGTTTAAATAATAAGTTTAGTGATTCTGGACTGAAAACTAAAATAATTGCAATTATGAGACAATAATATGGAGATATGTACTTTACGGGTTACAGGATACAATAATAAATTTGAACTGAGATGAAAAAAAAATTTCTTCCAGGAGACAAAAAGCAAAACTAATTTTAGAATTTTCATGTATTTTTGTTGTTTAAATTAAAAAATTACTATTACTGATTAGGCATCATAAATATTTTTGCAGTTTACATAATAATTTTAGCGATTAAGCCAAAAAAGAAAATTTTGGTTCCAGGAGTTTCGGTTACTATTGAGACAAGTAGCTATTATTACTATAGAGTTCATTACATGGACTGTTTTATTGCTTCAAAATTCAAATATCTTTGAAAAGACTGCAGTATGAAAATACATCAAAAATGCAATTTTTTTGACAAAATTGATTCTACTTTAAAAAGTATTTTATTTTTAAATACAAAAGTGACTAGATGTTGCAATTTCCTTTAAAATGAGCTATTATACAGCTCTCTATGATTTTCCAGTGCCCAGCTAGCTGAGCAGAAAGAAAAAGCGGAAAGAAAAAAATATCCCGTTTGTGGAGAATAACGTGGTAAAAGTCAATTTTCTTGATTTTCAAGCCAATATATTTTCTTTGTTATTCAAGCCAAAGGGAGGTAAGTTTCCTTTATAGAGGATTCGGACAAGGCGGTTCTAATGGTGTACTTTTTGTTTTGATCTGACTCTTTTTTTAGGAGTTGGGGGGTTTTATATTTCTTGACATTGGAGGTGATCGTCTCTTACTAGGTTGCTAGCTACCGCTGCAACCCGGAGGTAAGTATGTCTTCAGATGAAACTCTCAATAAGCTTAAGTGTTCTAGCCATTTCAATAATCTCCCCGGATCTTTACTATAACTTTCATGTAAAACTAGCAAAACATTTTTTAAGCCTGATGAAGATTTAACTAATGTGTCAAAAGTAAGGTTGCAAGTCGACGATTTTGTTTTGGCCTTATTATAATTGGTATGGTGAAATAATAATATGCATATGGCTCTTAAATCATACTTATTTATGGTTCCATATGGTCTAGTGGCTAGGATAGTTTACTTTCACTTAACAGGCTCGGGTTCGATTCCCGGTGTGGGAATATTTTTAACTCTATAATCTTCGAACATTTGAACCTTTTATAATTTATAATGATGTATAATATAAATACTGTAATCTTAACTATATTAACTATAGTGAAGTTGCGTATGCAAGTTAGTATAGGGAAGACATCGATCTTTATTATATCAGTTATCAATAAAACCATATCATTACTATATCATTAACAATAATTAAGTTGAGTATGCAATTTAATATAGGCAAGAGTTCGTTCTTTATTATATGAATGAGACCATTTACAGTTTTGACGTTTCTTATATAGTAATTATGACGTCACTGCATCAAAAATACAGTTTTTATTGGAAAAATTTATTCTCTTTTAGAAATAATTTATTTTAGTTACAAAAGGTTTTTAACCCAATTAATTTCCTTTAAAATGAGCTATTGAACAACCCTCTACGATGTTCCAGTGCCAAGCTATCTCTGGAAAAGAAAGAAAAAAAAAAAGAAAAAAATATCTCGTTTGGGGAGAATAACGTGGTAAAAGTCAATTTGCTTGATTTTCACGCCAATATATTTCCCTTGCTGTTCAAGCCAAAGGGCGGTAAGTTTCCTTTATAGAGGTTTCGGACAAGGCGGTTCTAATGGTGTACTTTTTGTTTTGATCTGACTCCCTTTTTAGGAACTATGGGTTTTTATATTTCTTAACATTGGACGTGATCGTCTCTTACTAGGTTGCTAGCTACCGCTGCAACCCGGATTAACTCTATAATCTTCGATTATTCGAACCTTTTATAATTTATAATGAACCACATCGATCCTTTATGCATAATATAAATACTGTAATCTTAACTATAGTGAAGTTGCCAATGCAAGTTAGTATAGGGAGGAGTTCGATCTTTATTATAATCTTTTAGAAATAATTTATTTTAGTTGCAAAAGGTTTTTAGCCCAATTAATTTCCTTTAAAATGAGCTATTGAACAACCCTCTACGATGTTCCAGTGCCAAGCTATCTCTGGATACAAAAAAAAGAAAAGAGAAAAAAATATCCCGTTTGGGGGGAATAACGTGGTTAAAGTCAATTTTCTTGATTTTCAAGCCAATATATTTCCCTTGCTGTTCAAGCCAAGGGACAGAAAGTTTCCTAAACAGGGGTTTCGGACAAGGCGGTTCTAATGGTGTACTTTTTGTTTTGATCTGACTCCTTTTTTAGGAACTATGGGTTTTTATATTTCTTAACATTGGACGTGATCGTCTCTTACTAGGTTGCTAGCTACCACTGCAACCCGGATTCTAATGGTGTAATTTTTGTTTTAATCTGACTCTTTTCTCAGGAGTTAGGGGTTTTTATATTTCTTAACATTGGACGTGATCGTCTCTTACTAGGTTGCTAGCTACCGCTGCAACCCGGAAAAATATAAGTACTGTAATCTTAACTATAGTGAAGTTGCGTATGCAAGTTAGTATAGGGTAGAGTTCGATCTTTATTATAATTTCATCTAGAAGGCCCGGGTTCGATTCCCGGTGTTGGAGAATTTTTAACTCTATAATCTTCGAACATTAGAAGCTCTAAACCTTTTATAATTTATAATGAACCACATCGATCCTTTATGTAAAACTTGGAATTCGTTTTATGCTATATCATTACAAACAGGAAAAAGCCTACGGCTTTTTCTTCTTTGAAATAGTAAGAGACGAGCCACAAGTAACTACCACTGGAACCACCATATATCAGTTACTATGCATGAGCGATTGTTCTTTACTGTGAACTACACCTGGAACCACCATATATCAGTTAGTATGGGAGAGAGATCGTTCTTTACTGTAATATGATTTTCCAGTGCCCAGCTAGCTGAGCAGGAAAAAAAAGCGGAAAGAAAAAAATCTCCTGTTTGTGGAGAATAACGTGGTAAAAGTCAATTTTCTTGATTTTCAAGCCAATATATTTTTTCTTGTTATTCAAGCCAAAGGGCGGTAAGTTTTCTTTATAGAGGATTCGGACAAGGCTGTTCTAATGGTGTACTTTTTGTTTTGATCTGACTATTTTTTTAGGAGTTGGGGGGTTTTATATTTCTTTACATTGGAGGTGATCGTCTCTTACTAGGTTGCTAGCTACCGCTGCAACCCGGAAAGTAGGAGACAAAACTCAAACAATCAAGTAGCTAAATCCAATGAATGGAATAGTTTGTTATTTCAGTGATCGTCTTTTAATGTAAATTGCATGTCTATAATCTTCATCATTGTGATAACACATCTTGCTGTTTTGTTTGATTACTTCTCGATACGCCTGGTCGGTTGAATACCTTTGCTTTTCTCTTTTCAAAATACTATCTCTGTTGTTTGTGTAGTACTGTTTTTTCAAATTGCGTATAGCTTGCTTCGATCTAACCATTATCCGGGTTGCAGCGGTAGCTAGCAACCTAGTAAGAGACGTTCTAATCAAGAATGAGAGAATTTACATCTTTGTCGCTCTTAAGTAGTAATTATGAAGTCACGGCGTAATGATTTTATTGACGTCATAGCGCAATGATATTATTTCATGACGTCATCAGAAACAACAATATAATTTCGTGTTTTTCTATTCACGTCATAGCTCTAATATAAAGCTATGACGACATTCATTATTTATCTAGTAGGTTTTCAGACAAGGTAGTTCTAATGATGTACTTTTGTTTTGATTTGACTGTATTTTTAGGAGTTTTGTTATATTTCTTAGCATTGGACTGATCGTCTCTTACTAGATTGCTAGCTACTGCTGCAACGCAGATTCACATATATAGTTATTTATGAGAGGCAACCTGGCCGAGTGGTCCAAGACACTGGTGTTAGCCACCAGTCTCTTCGGAGGCGTGGGTTCAAATCTTACCGCTGGTATACGATTATGTTTGAAAGACTGCAGTGTGAAAAGACATCGAAAATGCAGTTTTTGGTGGAAAAATTTATTCTCTTTTAGAAATAATTTATTTTAGTTACAAAAGGTTTTTAACCCAATTAATTTCCTTTAAAATGAGCTATTGAACAACCCTCTACGATGTTCCAGTGCCAAGCTATCTCTGGAAACAAAGAAAAAAAAAGAAAAAAATATCCCGTTTAGGAAGAATGTTGTAGTAGCTGCCACTTTTCTTGATTTTCAAGCCAATATATTTCCCTTGCTGTTCAAGCCAAGGGACAGAAAGTTTCCTATACAGGGGTTTCAGACAAGGCGGTTCTAATGGTATACTTTTGTTTTGATCTGACTCCTTTTTTAGGAACTATGGGTTTTTATATTTCTTAACATTGGACGTGATCGTCTCTTACTAGGTTGCTAGCTACCACTGCAACCCGGATCTTAAATGATATGCAACCTAGATATTCGTATTTCTGTTACTATGAGCTAAGGTTCGTTCTTCACTGTAAAATTGCTGCAAACTGGATACGACGACTCCTTCGATACGAAGTGCCTGACTGAAGAAGAAAAAAACACATTGCGCCCACATCGTTCTTTACTCAGGCAGTGCTAGCGCGCTGTCTCTGATAATAAACTGATTACGCACATGAAAAAGCCTACGGCTTTTTCTTCTTTGAAATAGTAAGAGACGAGTCTCAAGCAATCAAGTAGCTAGCTAATTCCAATGTATGCAATTGTTTGTTATTCCAATGATCGTTTTTTATTGTAATGTCACAATGCATTGTGGGGTATACATCCCTAATGTTAGCTACCTTATCAAGGCTCTCACCAAATAATTTTATTATTGTATTTTCATCCACAGAAACTCTAATATTGCCATCACCGTAAATGAAGTCTTGACTATTATTACGACAGAGTCTACTTGACACTTCTTCTATGTGATGACTTAGTTCCTTGTACGAGCCCTCGACTTTTAGTAGATTAATATGTTGTATAATCTTACATTTTGATACTGCCTTATATACGCTATTAATGAAACAGTTCAAGACAGGAAAATGTGGAGCTAGTGCCCTTAGAGAACGCAAATAGCTCTGACATCCCTCATTTGGGGTACAGTATAACGAATGTCCATGCTTTCTTGTGTCCCTGTAATTGATTTCACAATAATCCAAGCCGCCAAGGTAGAAATTAACCACTTTGTCAGTTGAAAATTTTAATGCTATATTGTTTTCAAGGATATCAAAAAGAATTTGACATAATTCAATATCCGTCGGATAGAGCTTGCAGATATCAGGGTGACATTGCCAAGTAACCTGCTGCCCAATTTTTGGTTTTGAATTTTTACTCAGATTGTTATAGGTGACTTCAGCCATCATAATTTCCTTGTCAGATCTAGTTTTAGAGCATTTTTCAATAGTTGTCTCGTACTTTTCAGGACAGTGTGTTCTACTACACAGAGAATTTTTTGCCAAATATTCATTCAGTAGAACTAAACGAACTGTTTAAAACACAGTTAGAAATGCTTTTTTCTTGAGTCGGTGTTCCAGGAATTTGTTCTAAATCATTAGTCTTACAAACAAATTTACTAATAACCCTAACAGGCTCGTTTTCGCCATAATTGAAAAACATTGCTTTTCCTTCGCTGTTGATAGGTATGCTTGTATATATATTTTTATTGCTGCTACATAAACTGCAATTGCTCCTTCCAAAATTAATATACGAATTTTCTAAGAAGTACGCCTCCGTATATTCACTGTGTTGTCGAACATTTTCCATTGCATCTATAAACTGTTCCGCAGTTGCCAATCCATACCTTGGAAGCTTTTCGTTAAACTGACAACATTTCTTTTGGATATTGCCATGAAGCTTTGCCAAAGCATTTCTAGCCGACTTTTCAACAGCATCCGCTCTTTCAAAGAGAATTTTAATCTGTAATTTCGAATACTTTTCGTGATCCCGATAAAACATGCGTAAAATGTTTCTCAATTTACAAAGATCAGCCTGCATTTTTGCCATCTTCTTGTATTTCTGAATGTAATTTTTCCCTTTGTCCTTATGCGTTCTTCGGTACAACCTCGCAGAGAATTTAATTTTTTCATTATAGCTTTTGTCACCCCAGTATCTACCCATTATTCTGGTAGCAACTTTTTTCTTATGTTTGTTTCGGTAATCTATATCGTTATCATACCGTTCCTTGCTCTTTTGTTTCGCTGTCTCAATTTTCCCTTCTCGATACCCCTGATCCGTAAGATACCTCTGTTTTGCTCTGTCATATTTCATTTTCTTAAATCCTGGATCACAAGACATCTTAGTAGCAATCCTTACGCGTGCTCGAGCTTTATTGCGTTTGGTGGCATTTTTATCTCTTTTAAATAAACTTTTCTTATATTTCAGGATGTTAGCTTTATTTTTTGTGTAGTAAAGTTTTCTATTAGTAGAAATTTGGATTGTTCTATTTTGATATTGTTTTTGGTTATTCTTTCTTTTTTTCCACTCGCGTGAGACCATATTTTTTCAAGATTTAAAATTATTAAGCACACAAAATCCCGTGTCGAGTATCTAAAACCTAGCATAAAACAAAACTAATTTTAAAATTTTCAGGTATTTATCTTGTTTGAATTACAAAATTAGTATTATTGGTTAGACACCATAAATATTTTTGCAGTTTAAATAATAAGTTTAGTGATTCTGGACTGAAAACTAAAATAATTGCAATTATGAGACAATAATATGGAGATATGTACTTTACGGGTTACAGGATACAATAATAAATTTGAACTGAGATGAAAAAAAAATTTCTTCTAGGAGACAAAAAGCAAAACTAATTTTAGAATTTTCATGTATTTTTGTTGTTTAAATTAAAAAATTACTATTACTGATTAGGCATCATAAATATTTTTGCAGTTTACATAATAATTTTAGCGATTAAGCCAAAAAAGAAAATTTTGGTTCCAGGAGTTTCGGTTACTATTGAGACAAGTAGCTATTATTACTATAGAGTTCATTACATGGACTGTTTTATTGCTTCAAAATTCAAATATCTTTGAAAAGACTGCAGTATGAAAATACATCAAAAATGCAATTTTTTTGACAAAATTGATTCTACTTTAAAAAGTATTTTATTTTTAAATACAAAAGTGACTAGATGTTGCAATTTCCTTTAAAATGAGCTATTATACAGCTCTCTATGATTTTCCAGTGCCCAGCTAGCTGAGCAGAAAGAAAAAGCGGAAAGAAAAAAATATCCCGTTTGTGGAGAATAACGTGGTAAAAGTCAATTTTCTTGATTTTCAAGCCAATATATTTTCTTTGTTATTCAAGCCAAAGGGAGGT
Source organism: Artemia sinica (assembly GCA_027921565.1). Taxonomy (NCBI): domain Eukaryota; kingdom Metazoa; phylum Arthropoda; class Branchiopoda; order Anostraca; family Artemiidae; genus Artemia; species Artemia sinica. The sequence continues at coordinate 56,006,567 of CM051256.1, read as the reverse complement.
AAGTTTCCTTTACTGGGGTTTCGGACAAGGCGGTTCTAATGGTGTACTTTTTGTTTTGATCTGACTCTTTTTTTAGGAGTTATGGTTTTTATATTTCTTGACATTGGAGGTGATCGTCTCTTACTAGGTTGCTAGCTACCGCTGCAACCCGGATTATTAAATCTTAGACACCATATACTGAATGATATATTTGTATTAGCAGTTACCACGGTCCTGTGGAAATGGACTTGTCATTCTGCTAAGAAGGATTTGAGTTCAAAACACTGTGTGGTAACGATTATTCTGGAGAGGGTCTGTCCAGATATTAAGTGTATGAAAAGGCATTGAACGTTATTTTGTTCTATTCTTATTAAGTCTGGTTTCAGCAGGTGTCCATTCCTTAGATTTTGTTCGAAAAAAGAATTATTGATTTCCATGGAAGTAGCAGTAGTCTGAAAATTTAGTGCCGCCATTTGAACACCACATTTCCAAAAGTTCAGACTCATAAAATTGGATGATAATATTCTATATATACCAGATTACAAACAAGAAAAGCCTATGGCTTTTTCTTATTTGGAATAGTAAGAAACGATCTTCAGAGATTCAGGCATAAAACTAAGCCCAATTTGTGCCATGATTTGTTCTATACTAGGTTTCAGCCATTTCTACTGCTATGATACCGAAGAAACCAACGTAGTCGCCATTTATAATTAACCAGACCGATTCCTTATATAATCTTTTTAGTTTATTAGCGAATTTAGTATCATGTTTTATATGTAACTTATAAATTACAAGTCTCTGATGGTACAATGTCAGCATACCCACTTGTTATGCAGGAGAACGGGGTTCGATTCCCCGTCGGGGAGAAATTTTAAAAAATTGAGTTTAAAGAATTTAAAGCAAGGTCTTTTAAATATCAAATTTATAAAAGAAACTTGTTTAGTTACCTCCTAGCTAAACTACTGAAGAATATATGAATGAACCACAGGGTTCTGTTCTTTTGGACTTGAGTTCATTCTTTACTATAAAATCTTTATATAAAATATTTAAGCTGCTATTGGCTAGAGTTTGTTCTTTATTATAAAATAATGTAACACATCAGTTACTATGGGAGAGAGATCGTTCTTTACTGTAAAAAAAACCTACGGCTTTTTCTTCTTTGAAATAGTAAGCGACGAGCCTCAAGCAATCAAGTAGCTAACTAAGTCCAATGTATGCAGTGGTATGTTATTCCAATGATCGTCTTTTAATGTAAACAGCCATGATACTGATGGGAATTACATAATCCCTATTTATGTTTCAGTTAACATGGGCTAGGTGTCGTTCTTTATTGTAATGTGGGGCCGAAATATTCGGATTATTTTTGTTTAATTAAGTGTTTTGTATTCACTGCATTATGGAAATTAAAACCCGTTTTTCTTGATTAATTTTTTGTATCAGAATTTCGTTCTTTAGAGTTTCGGTTACTATTGAAACAAGTAGCTATTATTACTATAGAGTTCACTACCATGAACTGTTTGATTGCTTCAAAAATCAAATATCTTTGAAAAGACTGCAGTATGAAAATACATCAAAAATGCAGTTTTTTGACAAAATTGATTCTACTTTAAAAACTATTTTATTTTTAATTACAAAAGGCACCAGATGTAGCAATTTCCTTTAAAATGAGCTATTATACAGCTCTCTATGATGTTCCAGTACCCAGCTATCTGAGGAGAAAAAATAGTGGAAGGAAAAAAAGATGCCGTTTGTGGAAATATCGTGGTTAAAGGCAATTTTCTTGATTTTCAAGCCAATATATTTTATTTCTTCTTCAAGCCAAAGGACGATAAATTTGCTATACAAATATTTTGGACAAGGTGGCTCTAATAGTGTACTTCTTGTTTTGATCTGAATCTTTTTTCAGGAGTTCAGGGTTACTTTAGTTTTTACTATGGGGTGTGATCGTCTCTTACTAGGTTTCTAGCTACCGCTGCAACCCGGATATTTTCTTTTCCCTGTTGTATCAGTTACTATATGATAGACTTATGTCCTTAATGTAATATCGGTTACTATTGAGACGGGTCGCTCTTACTATTCAGTTCGTTACCACGAACTGTTTGATACTAAATATAATAACTTTAATATAAATTAATATAGGCAAGAGGTCGTTCTTTATTATAATTTCTTCCTAGATCTGCTAACACCATTTTGTTTTAATTTTAGCCAACTCAACTTTCTTCTTCTAATTCACAGCACTCTTCTTCTTCTGAGAAGAAGATTGAAACTGAAGATCGTTCTTTAATGTAAACCGGATTTAATTAAAAATAAAAATTATTGATCATACACCATAAATATTTTTGCACTTTGCAGATAACTAAAATTATTTTATTTAAAATTTTCAGGAATTATTCTAGTCTCTGTAGACAAATAAGATTTTTTTTTTCAAGGAATCGAGCAGCTAACTAAGTCCAATATATGCAATGGTATGTTCTTTGAATGATCGTCTTTTAATGTAATAATGTATTATTACAAACAGGAAAAAGCCTACGGCTTTTTCTTCTTTGGAATAGTAAGAGACGAACCTCAAAGAATCAGGCAGCTAACTAAGTCCAATATAAGCAATTGTTTGTTCTTCTAATGATCATCTTTTAATTTGGCGTTTCTTACTAGGTTGCTAGCTACCACTTAAACCCGGATTATGTAATAGGTTGCTAGCTACCACTGCAACCTAGATATTCTTATTTCTGCTACTATGGGCTAAGGTTCGTTCTTTCATGTAAAACTAGCAAAAAATTTTTTAAGCCTGATGAAGATTTAACTAATGTGTCAAAAGTAAGGTTGCAAGTCGACGATTTTGTTTTGGCCTTATTACAATTGGTATGGTGAAATAATAATATGCATATGGCTCTTAAATCATACTTCTTTATGGTTCCATATGGTCTAGTGGCTAGGATAGTTAACTTTCACTTAACAGGCTCGGGTTCGAATCCCGATGTGGGAAAATTTTTAACTCTATAATCTTCGAACATTTGAACCTTTTATAATCTATAATGATGTATAATATAAATACTGTAATCTTAACTATAGTGAAGTTGCGTATGCAAGTTAGTATTAGTATAGGGAAGAGTTCGATCTTTATTATATTACTAGATCAATTTCCGTATGGGAAATTTTTACTTATGATGATTTCTTAAGGAACATAATTAAAATTTCTTAATGTAATAAAAATAATTTGTTTTAATTACAAAAGGTTTTTAACCCAATTAATTTCCTTTAAAATGAGCCATTGAACAACTCTCTACGATGTTCCAGTGCCATGCTATCTGTTGAATTACTAACCTATACTATAATTAAGTGGCGTATAAAATTTAGTATAGGCAAGAGGTCGTTCTTTATTATAATGATCTGACTCCTTTTTTAGGAGCTATGGGTTTTTATATTTCTTAACATTGGACGTGATCGTCTCTTACTAGGTTGCTAGCTACCGCTGCAACCCGGATAGCACGATCGACCGTTGACCGAACAGTTGGTGGTTCAAGGCCACTCGGGGTTGATCTCTTATAGTTCCCAATTACGGTATCGATCCTTTATGCTATTTCAACCAATTGGCTTGGGTTCGAATCCCGGTGTGGGAATTATTTTTAAAACAAAATCAGGTGAAATTAATTAGCTAATTTGACAAGACATAGGTAACTAAGGGCAAGAGTTCGTTCTTTACTATAACAACCCGGACTCACATATATATTATTTATGAGAGGCAACCTGGCCGAGTGGTCCAAGGCACTGGTGTTAGCCACCAGTCTCTTCGGAGGCGTGGGTTCAAATCTTACCGCTGGTAAACGATTATGTTTGAAAGACTGCAGTGTGAAAAGACATCGAAAATGCAGTTTTTGGTGGAAAAATTTATTCTCTTTTAGAAATAATTTATTTTAGTTACAAAAGGTTTTTAACCCAATTAATTTCCTTTAAAATGAGCTATTGAACAACCCTCTACGATGTTCCAGTGCCAAGCTATCTCTGGAAACAAAGAAAAAAAAAAAGAAAAAAATATCCCGTTTAGGAAGAATGTTGTAGTAGCTGCCACTTTTCTTGATTTTCAAGCCAATATATTTCCCTTTCTGTTCAAGCCAAGGGACAGAAAGTTTCCTATACAGGGGTTTCGGACAAGGCGGTTATAATGGTGTACTTTTTGTTTTGATCTGACTCCTTTTTTAGGAACTATGGGTTTTTATATTTCTTAACATTGGACGTGATCGTCTCTTACTAGGTTGCTAGCTACCGCTGCAACCCGGATTACAAACAGGAAAAAGCCTACGGCTTTTTCTTCTTTGAAATAGTAAGAGACTAGCCTCAAACAATCAAGTAGCTAACTAAATCAAATGTATGTATTGGGTTTTTATTCCAATTACCGTCTTTTAGTTAAAAATTTTAATATATTGACCTTAAATATAACTGTACTAGCCTATACTATAGATAAGTGGCCTACAAAATTTAGTATAGGCAAGAGGTCGTTCTTTATTATAAAATTAAAGTCAATTTTCTTGATTTTCAAGCCAATATATTTCCCTTGCTGTTCAAGCCAAGGGACAGAAAGTTTCCTATACAGGGGTTTCGGACAAGGCGGTTCTAATGGTGTACTTTTTGTTTTGATCTGACTCCTTTTTTAGGAACTATGGGTTTTTATATTTCTTAACATTGGACGTGATCGTCTCTTACTAGGTTGCTAGCTACCGCTGCAACCCGGATTGACCTTAAATATAACTGTACTAGCCTCTACTCTATAGTTAAGTGGCCTATAAAATTTTTTATAGGCAAGAGGTCGTTCTTTGCTATATTTTATTTCATGAAGTCGACGCGTTATGATATTATTTCATGAGGTCTTCAGAAACAACAATATAATTTCGTGTTTTTCTATTCACGTCTCATAGCTCTAATATAAAACTATGATGACATTCATTATTTATCTAGTAGGGTTTCAGACAAGGTAGTTCTAATGATGTACTTTTGTTTTGATCTGACTCTATTTTTAGGAGTTCTGGGTTTTATATTTCTTAGCATTGGACTGATCGTCTCTTGCTAGGTTGCTAGCTACTGCTGCAACCCAAATTATGAGAGGCAGCCTGGCCGAGTGATCCAAGGCACTGGTGTTAGCCACCAGTCTCTTCGGAGGCGTGGGTTCAAATCTTACCGCTGGTGTACGATTATGTTTGAAAGACTGCAGTGTGAAAAGACATCAAAAATGCAGTTTTTGTTGGAAAAATTTATTCTCTTTTAGAAATAATTTATTTTAGTTACTATAGATTTTTAACCCAATTAATTTCCTTTAAAATTAGCCATTGAACAACTCTCTACGATGTTCCAGTGCCAAGCTATCTCTGGAAAAAAAGAAAAAAAGAAAAAAAGAAAAAAATATCCCGTTTAGGCAGAATGTTGTAGTAGCTGCCACTTTTCTTGATTTTCAAGCCAATATATTTCCCTTGCTGTTCAAGTCAAGGGACAGAAATTTTACTATACAGGGGTTTCGGACAAGGCGGTTCTAATGGTGTACTTTTGAATTTGATCTGACTCCTTTTTTAGGAACTATGGGTTTTTACATTTCTTAAAATTGGACGTGATCGTCTCTTACTAGGTTGCTAGCTACCGCTGCAACCCGGATGATAGTCTTTTAATATCTTTTCAACACATTTTAAACAGTAACCTCTGATTACTGTAAGCATCATCTATTTAATGGTTCCTTATAACACTCCAGTTACTATGGACTGAAGATCGTTCTTTAATGTAACTATCTCTGGATACAAAAGAAAAAAAGAAAAAAAAAATTAGCCATTGAACAACTCTCTACGATGTTCCAGTGCCAAGCTATCTCTGGAAAAGAAGAAAAAAAGAAAAAAAGAAAAAAATATCCCGTTTAGGCAGAATGTTGTAGTAGCTGCCACTTTTCTTGATTTTCAAGCCAATATATTTCCCTTGCTGTTCAAGCCAAGGGACAGAAAGTTTCCTATACAGGGGTTTCGGACAAGGCGGTTCTAATGGTGTACTTTTTGTTTTGATCTGACTTCTCTGTTAGGAGCTATGGGTTTTTATATTTCTTAACATTGGACGTGATCGTCTCTTACTAGGTCGCTAGCTACCGCTGCAACCCGGATTCAAGCCAATATATTTCCCATTTTCGTAAAAAACCGGTTCTATTATAAAGATAATTTGTTTTAGTTACAAAAAATTTTCAACCTCATTAATTTCCTTTAAAATGAGCCATTGAACAACTCTCTACGATGTTCCAGTGCCAAGCTATCTGTGTAATTACTAACCTATACTATAATTAAGTAGCGTATAAAATTTAGTATAGGCAAGATGTCGTTCTTTATTATAATTACTGTAAATTCTACTTTAAAAAGTATTTTATTTTTAATTACAAAAGGCACTAGATGTTGCAATTTCCTTTAAAATGATCTATTATTCAGCTCTCTATGATTTTCCAGTGCCCAGCTAGCTGAGAAGAAAAATCAAGCGGAAAGAAAAAAATATCCCGTTTGTGGAGAATAACGTGGTAAAAGCCAATTTGCTTGATTTTCAAGCCAATATATTTTCTTTGTTATTCAAGCCAAAGGGCGGTAAGTTTCCTTTATAGAGTTTTCGGACAAGGCAGTTCTAATGGTGTGCTTTTTGTTTTGATCTGACTCTTTTTTTAGGAGTTGGGGGGGTTTATATTTCTGTACATTGGAGGTGATCGTCTCTTACTAGGATGCTAGCTACCGCTGCAACCCGGATAACCCCATTAATTTTCTTTAAAATGAGCCATTGAACAACTCTCTATGATGTTCCTGTGCCAAGCTATCTGTTGAATTACTAACCTATACTATAACTAAGTGGCGTATAAAACTTAGTATAGGCAAGAGGTCGTTCTTTATTATAACTCGGTTTCGATTCCCAGTGTGGGAAAATTTTTAACTCTATAATCTTAGAACATTTGAACCTTTTATAATTTATAATGATGTATAATATAAATACTGTAATCTTAACTGTAGTGAAGTTGCGTATGCAAGTTAGTATAGGGAAGAGTTCGATCTTTATTATAACAACATTGGACTGATCGTCTCTTACTAGGTTGCTAGCTACCGCTGCAACCCAGATTCTATGCTATATGATTACAAACAGGAAAAATCCTACGGCTTTTTCTTCTTTGATTTAGTAAGAGACGAACCTCAAACAATCAAGTAGCTAACTAAGTCCAAATTATGCAATAGTTTGTTATTCCAATGATCGTCTCTTAATGTAATCTTCTTTTAAAGAAGGAAAAGCCAATCGTTTAAAATTGATCCCTTACTACAGGTGGATTTGAACCCGCAAACCTCGAATCATGAGGCACACTTTCATCCATTGTGCTGTAGTAAGGTATTCATTGATTTGATTTTTCCACAAATCTGTGTATATACGGATAAATAGATTTTGATAAACGTATTCTAACGGCTATACTAACTTGACTAAGCCAGTTAGTATAGCCAAGAGTTATTTTATCATTATAATGACGTCATATACACTATACCTCTTTTTCTTTTCTCTGTTGTACTATGAGATAGACATCGTTCCTTACTGTAAATATTTCTTAACATTGGACGTGATCGTCTCTTACTAGGTTGCTAGCTACCGCTGCAACCCGGATTATATATAATACCATTTTAATTTAATATGTACTAATTTGCAAATAAAGTGTCGTATTAAGTCAATATAACCTAAGAAAAATTCAAACTTCTTTTAAAATTTTCAGGTACTTCTCTAATTTCAATTAAAACATTAACATTGGTGATGATATATCGGAAATATTTTTGCAGTTTACATAATAATAGCTATATCTATTACGATCTAAGTAGAATTTGTGCTCAAACACACACAAAAAATTCTCCTTTTCATATAAAAATCACTTTTTATAAAAGTAACTCTTTAAAGTAGACAAATATATTTTTTGCGGTAGAGTTCGTTCCTTACTATTACGTTTCAGCAAATGGATCCTAAATTTTTATATACCATATTGTTAATTTTACAACTTTAATTAATGATGCCATAATACAAGTGGCTAGCACGATCGTCTTTTAACCAAAAGCTTCTGGAATAGTAAGAGATAATCCTCAAAGAATCAGGCAGCTAACTAAGTCTATAATTTGTTCTTTAACATAAACTTCATTAAACAGATATTTTAATATATCCTACATGGTCTAGTGGTTGGTATAACTGGCTTTCACCCAGTTGGCTTGAGTTCGAATCCCGGTATTACAAATTTTTACTTATGATAATTTCTGAAGGAACATAATTAGAATATTCATCTATATAGCCTAATGATTCCTTTTATTACTTAAGTTACTATGGGCTACAGTTCGTTCCTTAATGTAAAAAAATGTAACAAACAGGAAAAAGCCTACGGCTTTTTCTTTCTTTAAATAGTAAGAGACGAAACTCAAACAATCAAGTAGCTAACTAAGTCCAATATATGGAATGGTTTGTTATTTCAGTGATCGTCTTTTAATGTAATCTTTAACATAAACTTCATTAATCGGATATTTTAATATATCCTATATGATCTAGAGGTTGGGATAGCTCTCACCCAGTAGGCTTGAGTTCAATTTCTGTATGGGAAATTTTTACTTATGATGATTTCTTAAGGAGCATATAAAATTTCTTAATGTAATAAAAATAATTGTTTTAATTACAAAAGGTTTTTAACCCCATTAATTTCCTTCAAAATGAGCCATTGAACAACTCTCTACAATGTTCCAGTGCCATGCTATCTGTTGAATTACTAACCTATACTATAATTAAGTGGCGTATAAAATTTAGTATAGGTAAGAGGTCGTTCTTTATTATAAAAATTAATATAGGTAAGAGGTCGTTCTTTATTATATGATCTGACTCCTTTGTTAGGAACTATGGGTTTTTATATTTCTTAACATTGGACGTGATCGTCTCTTACTAGGTTGCTAGCTACCGCTGCAACCCGGACTAGCTACCGCTGCAACCCGGAGTTTACTATAACTACTGCTTGAACCTGGATTATAAATTACAAACAGGAAAAAGCCTACGGCTTTTTCTTCTTTGGAATAGTAAGAGACGATCCTCAAATAATCAGGCAGCTAACTAGGTTTATAATTTGTTCTCTTACATAAACTTCATTAATCGTATATTTTAATATATTCTATATGGTCTAGAGGTTGGGATAGCTCTCACCCAGTTGGCTTGATTTCCTTATGGGAAATTTTTACTTATGATGATTTCTTAAGGAACATAATTAAAATTTCTTAATGTAATAAAAATAATTTGTTTTAATTACAAATGGTTTTTAACCCCATTATTTCCTTTAAAATGAGCCATTGAACAACTCTCTACGATGTTCCAGTGCCAAGCTATCTGTTGAATTACTAACCTATACTATAATTAAGTGGCGTATAAAATTTAGTATAGGCAAGAGGTCGTTCTTTATTATAATTTGATCTAACCATTATGTATTCATGAATGAATTTACAGTTTTGACGTTTCTTATATAGTAATTATGACGTCACGGCGTAATGATTTTATTTCATGACGTCATGGCGCAATGGTATTATTTCAGAAACAACAATATAATTTCGTGTTTTTCTATTCACGTCATAGCTCTAACGTCTTCAGAAACAACAATATAATTTCGTGTTTTTCTATTCACGTCATAGCTCTAATATAAAACTATGATGACATTCATTATTTATCTAGTAGGGTTTCAGACAAGGTAGTTCTAATGATGTACTTTTGTTTTGATCTGACTCTATTTTTAGGAGTTTTGGGTTTTTATATTTCTTATCATTGGACTGATCGTCTCTTACTAGGTTGCTAGCTACTGCTGCACCCCAAATTCACATATATATTTATTTATGAGGGGCAGCCTGGCCGAGTGGTCCAAGGCACTGGTGTTAGCCACCAGTCTCTTTGGAGGCGTGGGTTCAAATCTTACCGCTGGTATTATGTTTGAAAGACTGTAGTGTGAAAAGACATCAAAAATGCAGTTTTTGGTGGAAAAATTTATTCTCTTTTAGAAATAATTTATTTTAGTTACTATAGATTTGTAACCCAATTAATTTCCTTTAAAACGAGCCATTGAACAACTATCTACGATGTTCCAGTGCCAAGCTATCTCTGGATACAAAAGAAAAAAAAATATCCCGTTTAGGCAGAATGTTGTAGTAGCTGCCACTTTTCTTGATTTTCAAGCCAATATGTTTCCCTTGCTGTTCAAGCCAAGGGACAGAAAGTTTACTATACAGAGCTTTCGGATAAGGCGGTTCTAATGGTGTACTTTTCGTTTTGATCTGACTCCTTTTTAGGAGCTATGGGTTTTTATATTTCTTAACATTGGACGTGATCGTCTCTTACTAGGTTGCTAGCTACCGCTGCAACCCGGATTACTAGGTTGCTAGCTACCGCTGCAACCCAGATAACATTGGACGTGATCGTCTCTTACTAGATTGCTAGCTACCGCTGCAACCCGGATAGAAATTATATAATCCCTATTTTTGTTTCAGTTAACATGGGCTAGGTGTCGTTCTTTATTGTAATTTATTATATCTCCTTATTGGCTTTACTCTCCGTTCTTTACTATAAAATATATCGATCCTTTATGTAATCTGGATACAAAAGAAAAAAAAAGAAAAAAATATCCCGTTTAGGCAGAATGTAGTAGTAGCTGCCACTTTTCTTGATTTTCAAGCCAATATATTTCCCTTGCTGTTCAAGCCAAGGGACAGAAAGTTTCCTATACAGGGGTTTCGGACAAGGCGGTTCTAATGGTGTACTTTTTGTTTTGATCTGACTCCTTTGTTAGGAACTATGGGTTTTTATATTTCTTAACATTGGACGTGATCGTCTCTTACTAGGTTGCTAGCTACCACTGCAACCCGGATAAGGTTGCAAGTCGACGATTTTGTTTTGGCCTTATTATAATTGATATGGTGAAATAATAATATGCATATGGCTCTTAAATCATACTTCTTTATTGTTTCATATGGTCTAGCGGCTAGGATAGTTAAATTTCACTTAACAGGCTCGGGTTCGATTCCCGGTGTGGGAAAACTCTATAATCTTCGAACATCTGAACCTTTTATAATTTATAATGATGTATAATATAAATACTGTAATCTTAAATATGGTGAAGTTGCGTATGCAAGTTAGTATAGGGAAGAGTTCGATCTTTATTATAATACTGATGGAAATTATATAATCCCTATTTATGTTTTAGTTAACATGGGCAAGGTGTCGTTCTTTATTGTAATATATTTCCTAAAATTGGACGTGATCGTCTCTTACTAGGTTGCTAGCTACCGCAGCAACCCAAATAACTACTACATAAGATTCTCTTGACTGACACAATTTTATGATGAACTATGTTGATCCTTTATGTAAAAAATTTGGATCCCTTGGTGTACTTTTTGTTCTGATCTGACTCTTTTTTAGGAGTTATGGGGTTTTATATTTCTTAACATTGGACGTTATTGTCTCTTACTAGGTTGCTAGCTACCGCTGCAACGCGGATTAATGTAAAAACAGGAGAAAGCCTATGGCTTTTTCTTAGTTGGAATAGCAGTAGATGATGCTCGTGCTAACTTAGCTTTTAGTTACTATGTTGCCATTCGATTTTTCTTAGTTGGAATAGCAGTAGACGATGCTTGTGCTAAATTAGCTTTTAGATACTATGTGCCGTGGTTTGTTCTTTACTAGGTTTTAGCTATATTCGATGAAACTTACATAGTGCACATTTATAAAGAACTGTATCGATCCCTCGTGTATCATACTGTTAATTTTAAAACTTCAATTAATGACGTCATAGTCCAAGTGGCAAGCACAATCGGCCTTTAACCGAAAGGTTGTAGGTTCAAAGCTACCAGAAATCATTTTCTTTTAATTTGTAATTCAGCTATCAATAAAACCATATCATTACTATATCATTAAGTATGATTAAGTTGAGTATGCAATTTAGTATAGGCAAGAGTTCGTTCTTTATTATAATGTCGTTTGTGAAGAATATCGTGGTAAAGTCAATTTTCTTGATTTTCAAACAACTTATTTTCCTTCTTATTCAAGCAAAGGGACGGTAAGTTTGCTATATAGGAGTTTTAGACAAGGTGGTTCTAGTAGTAACGTCTTTTAATGTAAATACCCCTGGAATCACCATATATCAGTTACTAAGGGTGAGAGATCGTTCTTTACTGTAAACTACCAATGCAAACCGGATTTCGTAACATTGGACTGATCGTCTCTTACTAGGTTGCTAGCTACCGCTGCAACCCAGATTCTATGCTGTATGATTACAAACAGGAAAAAGCCTACGGCTTTTTCTTCTTTGAAATAGTAAGAGACGCACCTCAAACAATCAAGTAGCTAACTAAGTCCAAATTATGCAATAGTTTGTTATTCCAATGATCGTCTCTTAATGTAATCTTCTTTTAAAGAAGGAAAAGCCAATCGTTTAATATTGATCCCTTACTACAGGTGGATTTGAACCCGCAAACCTCGAATCATGAGGCACACTTTCATCCATTGTGCTGTAGTAAGGTATTCATTGATTTGATTTTTCCACAAATCTGTGTATATACGGATAAATAGATTTTGATAAACGTATTCTAACGGCTATACTAACTTGACTATTCATTATAATGATTCCTTACTGTAATCACTCTATTCACGTCATAGCTCTAATATAAAACTATGATGATCTTATATAGTAATTATGACGTCACTGCATCAAAAATACAGTTTTTATTGGAAAAATTTATTCTCTTTTAGAAATAATTTATTTTAGTTACAAAAGGTTTTTAACCCAATTAATTTCCTTTAAAATGAGCTATTGAACAACCCTCTACGATGTTCCAGTGCCAAGCTATCTCTGGAAAAGAAAGAAAAAAAAAAGAAAAAAATATCCCTTTTGACGAGAATAACGTGGTAAAAGTCAATTTTCTTGATTTTCAAGCCAATATATTTCCCTTGCTGTTCAAGCCAAGGGACAGAAAGTTTCCTATACAGGGGTTTCGGACAAGGCGGTTCTAATGGTGTACTTTTTGTTTTGATCTGACTCCTCTGTTAGGAACTACGGGTTTTTATATTTCTTAACATTGGACGTGATCGTCTCTTACTAGGTTGCTAGCTACCGCTGCAACCCGGATAATTCTAATGATGTACTTTTGTTTTGATCTGACTCTATTTTTAGGAGTTTTGGGTTTTTATATTTCTTAGCATTGGACTGATCGTCTATTACTAGGTTGCTAGCTACTGCTGCAACCCAAATTCACATATATATTTATTTATGAGAGGCAGCCTGGCCGAGTGGTCCAAGGCACTGGTGTTAGTCACCAGTCTCTTCGGAGGTGTGGGTTCAAATCTTACCGCTGGTATACGATTATGTTTGAAAGACTGCAGTGTGAAAAGACATCAAAAATGCAGTTTTTGGTGGAAAAATTTATTCTCTTTTAGAAATAATTTATTTTAGTTACTATAGATTTTTAACCCAATTAATTTCCTTTAAAATGAGCTATTGAACAACCCTCTACGATGTTCCAGTGCCAAGCTATCTCTGGATACAAAAAAAAGAAGAAAAGAAAAAAATATCCCGTTTGTGGAGAATAACGTGGTTAAAGTCAATTTTCTTGATTTTCAAGCCAATATATTTCCCTTGCTGTTCAAGCCAAGGGACAGAAAGTTTCCTATACAGGGGTTTCGGACAAGGCGGTTCTAATGGTGTACGTTTTGTTTTGATCTGACTCCTTTGTTAGGAACTATGGGTTTTTATATTTCTTAACATTGGACGTGATCGTCTCTTACTAGGTTGCTAGCTACCGCTGCAACCCGGATTATTGTTAGGAACTATGGGTTTTTATATTTCTTAACATTGGACGTGATCGTCTCTTACTAGGTTGCTAGCTACCGCTGCAACCCGTATTATGACATCATTGACCAATCTTTAACATGAAATGTTCTTTACTGTAATGGTTTGTTCTTTTCTAGGTTTTGGCCATCTCTACAGCCATGATACTGATGGAAATTACATAATCCCTATCTATGTTTCAGTTAACATGGGCTAGGTGTCGTTCTTTATTGTAATGTTTTGCTCTCTCAATTTTTACTTCTCGATACGCCTGGTCGGTTGAATACCTTTTCTTTTCTCTTTTCAAGATGCTATCTCTGTTTTTTTGGTAGTACTGTTTTTTTAACTTGCGTGTAGCTTGCTTTGATCTAACCATTATGTAATTCACGAATGAGACCATTTACATCTTTGTCGTTCTTAAGTAGTAAAACCACGTCAATCCTTTATGTAGTACAATTATGATGAGATATATCGGTCCTTTATGTAAAAAATAGGAAAAAGGACTGGGTGCACGTTTGTGAGTGGCAAATGGCCAGTACCTCCATTTCCAAGTAACGATGAGGTTCAGTCAAAAAATGCCATAGTATTTCCGAAATGAAAAAACACCGAAAGTCTAAGGATGTGAAATTAGACGATGCTCACCCAAAAGAGGATAAAATATCACTCAACGACATTGAGGAGAACGCCCAAGACAAAGTAAAGCTAATTCAAAAGGACGAAGAAGGAAAATTGTATCCTGTAAAGAATGCTAGAAATGAAGAAAGTACTGAAAATAGGAAAAAGGACTGGGTGCATGTTCGTGCGTGGCAAATGCCAGTACCTCCCTTTCCAAGTAACGAAGAGGTTCAGTCAAATAGTGTCATAGTATTTTCCAAAATGGAAGAACACCAAAAGACTAAGGATGTTAAATTAGAAGGTGCTCACCCAATAGAGGAAAATACCACTCAACGACATTGAGGAGAACGCCCAAGACAAAGTAAAGCTACTTCGAAAGAACGAAGAAGGAAAATTGCATCCTGTAAAAAATGCTAAAAATGAAGAAAGTACTGAAAATAGGAAAAAGGATTGGGTACGCTGGCAACTTAGTAAGGGACTAACAGTAAAGACCGAAGTCTATCTCATAGTAACTGATACAAGGGGAAGACAAAAAGAGATCTCTGGTATAGAAAGAACGTAGATATTAGGAATATCGTTTATATAAGCTATAAGAAAATCTGTCTATGATGTTATGGTAGCCTGCTAGTGCCATCCCTTGAGAAATGGCACAAAAAGTGCCATTTTAGTGCCATATGACACTTTCAGATAACGGAATTTATAAAAAAAAAAGCCCGTAGATATGTGATATATATCTTTTGAATGAACCATTAAGCATCTCTCTATTATGTTCTGGTAGCCTACTAGGCCTACTAAAAAAGAAACAAAAAAGAAAAAACAGGAGACAGATTGGTGCTACCGATGCAAAAAAAAACGATTTCCCTTTTTGTTCCAGGAGGGGGATTATAATTTCCCTGTGTGAGGTGTTCGATCAAGCTCATTCCAATAATACTCTTTTCGTTTTGATCTGATGTCAATTTCGAGGGAGCTCAGGCTTTTTTTCGAAATCATCATAAATTTCTTTTTACAATAAAGTTTTACTTTTAAGACGAACCGAAATGATTGTTACCATTCCTGAGTCAGTGTCAGATGGTAATTTTTTTCACCAGGCAGTTCTTTCCAAAACTTGTTTTTTAACTCTTGGTTACTATGGGCTGTGGTTCGCTCTTTACTAGGTTGCAGCGACCACCACAACCATGATGGTGTAATAAAGTTTTGCTTAGTCGAGTTAGAGTCGTTGGACAAAGAAGTTACACTTGTCACAGAGTGAGTAAATTTTGTTCTTCAAGGAATAGAGGGATTTCACTAAATATAGGCACGTTCCTAGGGATTCAGTTTGGAGGAGGGGGGTACATATTTGTCATGGGAGGTGTTGCAAAGCCACTGTTATCTCTTCGGCCAGCTTCCTGTGTTTGTGCCTGAGTGAACACAATCTAAATTTTTAGATATTCTTTAGTCAGAAGGGAGTAGACTAATGAAAATGTGTACAACATCGAAAGACATTGAAGGCTTCCTGGAGATCAGGCGAATACTCTGTCTGAAATACGAAGTTGAGACAAACGAGATGAAAAATTAAATTATATTTGGAATGGTAGTTATTGTGTTTAGATTTTGTGCAACTTAGAAGCTCGAGTAAATTTGAAGTTTACAACATAATTCAGCTAGGATGCTAGGATGAAGCTAAATATGTCAGTGGGTGTCTTTTTTTGTGTTATTCCATTATTCAATAATCACTTCTGAGGGAAATTACATTATGTGCCCTTAAAAGGGTAAAAGGGTTCAAATAAGCTCACAGTAGCAAAAGGTTTAAAGGCATGTTTCTTCAAAAAAAAACTTACTAGTGAGAAAAAATTGCCTTTTTTAGCTTATTCCAGAATAGGTGACATTATTTTCTATAGTTTTAATAATACAATTTTAGGCTATGTTTAAAACAAATTTGCAGTATTTTTAAAAATAGCTAGAAACCTCTCAAAAATGACTTCAGTTTTGTTGTGACGTCATTTACGAGGGATTTCAGGTCCTTGTCCGCTATTTGAGTAGGTTTGCTTTTATTTTGTTTGTTTGTAGCCTGTAAGATACGTCATACACGCTAGTCATTGTGTATTTAAAGGGTAGTAATTTGAAAGATGAAATTTCAGCACTTCCGTATTAGCCCGTACACACTCGAGAAGTGAAGTTAGGTTAATCCTAATGAAATTTTTAAGCCTGATGAAGATTTAACTAATGTGTTAAAAGTAAGGTTGCAAGTCGACGATTTTGTTTTGGCCTTATTATAATTGGTATGGTGAAATAATAATACGCATATGGCTCTTAAATCATACTTCTCTATGGTTCCATATGGTCTAGTGGCTAGGATAGTTTACTTTCACTTAACAGGCTCGGGTTCGATTGCCGCTGTGGGAAAATTTTTAAATCTATAATCTTCGAAAATTTGAACCTTTTATAATTTATAATGATGTATAATATAAATACTGTAATCTTAACTATAGTGAAGTTGCGTATGCAAGTTAGTATAGGGAAGAGTTCGATCTTTATTATAACCAAATGACAGAAAGTTTCCTATACAGGGGTTTCGGACAAGGCGGTTCTAATGGTGTACTTTTTGTTTTGATCTGACTCCTTTTTTAGGAACTATGGGTTTTTATATTTCTTAACATTGGACGTGATCGTCTCTTACTAGGTTGCTAGCTACCGCTGCAACCCGGATGTAAGTTTCCTACATAGGGTTTTCGGACAAAACATTATAATTATAATGGTCTACTTTGTGTTTCGATCTGACTCTATTTTTATGAATTATGGGCTATTTTATTTTTTGCCATTAAACGTGATCGATCCTTTATGTAATATTTCAAGGAATCGAGCAGCTAACTAAGTCCAATATATGCAATGGTATGTTCTTTGAATGATCGTCTTTTAATGTAATAATGTATTATTACAAACAGGAAAAAGCCTACGGCTTTTTCTTCTTTGGAATAGTAAGAGACGAACCTCAAAGAATCAGGCAGCTAACTAAGTCCAATATAAGCAATTGTTTGTTCTTCTAATGATCATCTTTTAATTTGGCGTTTCTTACTAGGTTGCTAGCTACCACTTAAACCCGGATTATGTAATAGGTTGCTAGCTACCACTGCAACCTAGATATTCTTATTTCTGCTACTATGGGCTAAGGTTCGTTCTTTCATGTAAAACTAGCAAAAAATTTTTTAAGCCTGATGAAGATTTAACTAATGTGTCAAAAGTAAGGTTGCAAGTCGACGATTTTGTTTTGGCCTTATTACAATTGGTATGGTGAAATAATAATATGCATATGGCTCTTAAATCATACTTCTTTATGGTTCCATATGGTCTAGTGGCTAGGATAGTTAACTTTCACTTAACAGGCTCGGGTTCGAATCCCGATGTGGGAAAATTTTTAACTCTATAATCTTCGAACATTTGAACCTTTTATAATCTATAATGATGTATAATATAAATACTGTAATCTTAACTATAGTGAAGTTGCGTATGCAAGTTAGTATTAGTATAGGGAAGAGTTCGATCTTTATTATATTACTAGATCAATTTCCGTATGGGAAATTTTTACTTATGATGATTTCTTAAGGAACATAATTAAAATTTCTTAATGTAATAAAAATAATTTGTTTTAATTACAAAAGGTTTTTAACCCAATTAATTTCCTTTAAAATGAGCCATTGAACAACTCTCTACGATGTTCCAGTGCCATGCTATCTGTTGAATTACTAACCTATACTATAATTAAGTGGCGTATAAAATTTAGTATAGGCAAGAGGTCGTTCTTTATTATAATGATCTGACTCCTTTTTTAGGAGCTATGGGTTTTTATATTTCTTAACATTGGACGTGATCGTCTCTTACTAGGTTGCTAGCTACCGCTGCAACCCGGATAGCACGATCGACCGTTGACCGAACAGTTGGTGGTTCAAGGCCACTCGGGGTTGATCTCTTATAGTTCCCAATTACGGTATCGATCCTTTATGCTATTTCAACCAATTGGCTTGGGTTCGAATCCCGGTGTGGGAATTATTTTTAAAACAAAATCAGGTGAAATTAATTAGCTAATTTGACAAGACATAGGTAACTAAGGGCAAGAGTTCGTTCTTTACTATAACAACCCGGACTCACATATATATTATTTATGAGAGGCAACCTGGCCGAGTGGTCCAAGGCACTGGTGTTAGCCACCAGTCTCTTCGGAGGCGTGGGTTCAAATCTTACCGCTGGTATACGATTATGTTTGAAAGACTGCAGTGTGAAAAGACATCGAAAATGCAGTTTTTGGTGGAAAAATTTATTCTCTTTTAGAAATAATTTATTTTAGTTACAAAAGGTTTTTAACCCAATTAATTTCCTTTAAAATGAGCTATTGAACAACCCTCTACGATGTTCCAGTGCCAAGCTATCTCTGGAAACAAAGAAAAAAAAAAAGAAAAAATATCCCGTTTAGGAAGAATGTTGTAGTAGCTGCCACTTTTCTTGATTTTCAAGCCAATATATTTCCCTTTCTGTTCAAGCCAAGGGACAGAAAGTTTCCTATACAGGGGTTTCGGACAAGGCGGTTATAATGGTGTACTTTTTGTTTTGATCTGACTCCTTTTTTAGGAACTATGGGTTTTTATATTTCTTAACATTGGACGTGATCGTCTCTTACTAGGTTGCTAGCTACCGCTGCAACCCGGATTACAAACAGGAAAAAGCCTACGGCTTTTTCTTCTTTGAAATAGTAAGAGACTAGCCTCATTATAAAACAATCAAGTAGCTAACTAAATCAAATGTATGTATTGGGTTTTTATTCCAATTACCGTCTTTTAGTTAAAAATTTTAATATATTGACCTTAAATATAACTGTACTAGCCTATACTATAGATAAGTGGCCTACAAAATTTAGTATAGGCAAGAGGTCGTTCTTTATTATAAAATTAAAGTCAATTTTCTTGATTTTCAAGCCAATATATTTCCCTTGCTGTTCAAGCCAAGGGACAGAAAGTTTCCTATACAGGGGTTTCGGACAAGGCGGTTCTAATGGTGTACTTTTTGTTTTGATCTGACTCCTTTGTTAGGAACTATGGGTTTTTATATTTCTTAACATTGGACGTGATCGTCTCTTACTAGGTTGCTAGCTACCGCTGCAACCCGGATTGACCTTAAATATAACTGTACTAGCCTCTACTCTATAGTTAAGTGGCCTATAAAATTTTTTATAGGCAAGAGGTCGTTCTTTGCTATATTTTATTTCATGAAGTCGACGCGTTATGATATTATTTCATGAGGTCTTCAGAAACAACAATATAATTTCGTGTTTTTCTATTCACGTCTCATAGCTCTAATATAAAACTATGATGACATTCATTATTTATCTAGTAGGGTTTCAGACAAGGTAGTTCTAATGATGTACTTTTGTTTTGATCTGACTCTATTTTTAGGAGTTCTGGGTTTTATATTTCTTAGCATTGGACTGATCGTCTCTTGCTAGGTTGCTAGCTACTGCTGCAACCCAAATTATGAGAGGCAGCCTGGCCGAGTGATCCAAGGCACTGGTGTTAGCCACCAGTCTCTTCGGAGGCGTGGGTTCAAATCTTACCGCTGGTGTACGATTATGTTTGAAAGACTGCAGTGTGAAAAGACATCAAAAATGCAGTTTTTGTTGGAAAAATTTATTCTCTTTTAGAAATAATTTATTTTAGTTACTATAGATTTTTAACCCAATTAATTTCCTTTAAAATTAGCCATTGAACAACTCTCTACGATGTTCCAGTGCCAAGCTATCTCTGGAAAAAAAGAAAAAAAGAAAAAAAGAAAAAAATATCCCGTTTAGGCAGAATGTTGTAGTAGCTGCCACTTTTCTTGATTTTCAAGCCAATATATTTCCCTTGCTGTTCAAGTCAAGGGACAGAAATTTTACTATACAGGGGTTTCGGACAAGGCGGTTCTAATGGTGTACTTTTGAATTTGATCTGACTCCTTTTTTAGGAACTATGGGTTTTTACATTTCTTAAAATTGGACGTGATCGTCTCTTACTAGGTTGCTAGCTACCGCTGCAACCCGGATGATAGTCTTTTAATATCTTTTCAACACATTTTAAACAGTAACCTCTGATTACTGTAAGCATCATCTATTTAATGGTTCCTTATAACACTCCAGTTACTATGGACTGAAGATCGTTCTTTAATGTAACTATCTCTGGATACAAAAGAAAAAAAGAAAAAAAAAATTAGCCATTGAACAACTCTCTACGATGTTCCAGTGCCAAGCTATCTCTGGAAAAGAAGAAAAAAAGAAAAAAAGAAAAAAATATCCCGTTTAGGCAGAATGTTGTAGTAGCTGCCACTTTTCTTGATTTTCAAGCCAATATATTTCCCTTGCTGTTCAAGCCAAGGGACAGAAAGTTTCCTATACAGGGGTTTCGGACAAGGCGGTTCTAATGGTGTACTTTTTGTTTTGATCTGACTTCTCTGTTAGGAGCTATGGGTTTTTATATTTCTTAACATTGGACGTGATCGTCTCTTACTAGGTCGCTAGCTACCGCTGCAACCCGGATTCAAGCCAATATATTTCCCATTTTCGTAAAAAACCGGTTCTATTATAAAGATAATTTGTTTTAGTTACAAAAAATTTTCAACCTCATTAATTTCCTTTAAAATGAGCCATTGAACAACTCTCTACGATGTTCCAGTGCCAAGCTATCTGTGTAATTACTAACCTATACTATAATTAAGTAGCGTATAAAATTTAGTATAGGCAAGATGTCGTTCTTTATTATAATTACTGTAAATTCTACTTTAAAAAGTATTTTATTTTTAATTACAAAAGGCACTAGATGTTGCAATTTCCTTTAAAATGATCTATTATTCAGCTCTCTATGATTTTCCAGTGCCCAGCTAGCTGAGAAGAAAAATCAAGCGGAAAGAAAAAAATATCCCGTTTGTGGAGAATAACGTGGTAAAAGCCAATTTGCTTGATTTTCAAGCCAATATATTTTCTTTGTTATTCAAGCCAAAGGGCGGTAAGTTTCCTTTATAGAGTTTTCGGACAAGGCAGTTCTAATGGTGTGCTTTTTGTTTTGATCTGACTCTTTTTTTAGGAGTTGGGGGGGTTTATATTTCTGTACATTGGAGGTGATCGTCTCTTACTAGGATGCTAGCTACCGCTGCAACCCGGATAACCCCATTAATTTTCTTTAAAATGAGCCATTGAACAACTCTCTATGATGTTCCTGTGCCAAGCTATCTGTTGAATTACTAACCTATACTATAACTAAGTGGCGTATAAAACTTAGTATAGGCAAGAGGTCGTTCTTTATTATAACTCGGTTTCGATTCCCAGTGTGGGAAAATTTTTAACTCTATAATCTTAGAACATTTGAACCTTTTATAATTTATAATGATGTATAATATAAATACTGTAATCTTAACTGTAGTGAAGTTGCGTATGCAAGTTAGTATAGGGAAGAGTTCGATCTTTATTATAACAACATTGGACTGATCGTCTCTTACTAGGTTGCTAGCTACCGCTGCAACCCAGATTCTATGCTATATGATTACAAACAGGAAAAATCCTACGGCTTTTTCTTCTTTGATTTAGTAAGAGACGAACCTCAAACAATCAAGTAGCTAACTAAGTCCAAATTATGCAATAGTTTGTTATTCCAATGATCGTCTCTTAATGTAATCTTCTTTTAAAGAAGGAAAAGCCAATCGTTTAAAATTGATCCCTTACTACAGGTGGATTTGAACCCGCAAACCTCGAATCATGAGGCACACTTTCATCCATTGTGCTGTAGTAAGGTATTCATTGATTTGATTTTTCCACAAATCTGTGTATATACGGATAAATAGATTTTGATAAACGTATTCTAACGGCTATACTAACTTGACTAAGCCAGTTAGTATAGCCAAGAGTTATTTTATCATTATAATGACGTCATATACACTATACCTCTTTTTCTTTTCTCTGTTGTACTATGAGATAGACATCGTTCCTTACTGTAAATATTTCTTAACATTGGACGTGATCGTCTCTTACTAGGTTGCTAGCTACCGCTGCAACCCGGATTATATATAATACCATTTTAATTTAATATGTACTAATTTGCAAATAAAGTGTCGTATTAAGTCAATATAACCTAAGAAAAATTCAAACTTCTTTTAAAATTTTCAGGTACTTCTCTAATTTCAATTAAAACATTAACATTGGTGATGATATATCGGAAATATTTTTGCAGTTTACATAATAATAGCTATATCTATTACGATCTAAGTAGAATTTGTGCTCAAACACACACAAAAAATTCTCCTTTTCATATAAAAATCACTTTTTATAAAAGTAACTCTTTAAAGTAGACAAATATATTTTTTGCGGTAGAGTTCGTTCCTTACTATTACGTTTCAGCAAATGGATCCTAAATTTTTATATACCATATTGTTAATTTTACAACTTTAATTAATGATGCCATAATACAAGTGGCTAGCACGATCGTCTTTTAACCAAAAGCTTCTGGAATAGTAAGAGATAATCCTCAAAGAATCAGGCAGCTAACTAAGTCTATAATTTGTTCTTTAACATAAACTTCATTAAACAGATATTTTAATATATCCTACATGGTCTAGTGGTTGGTATAACTGGCTTTCACCCAGTTGGCTTGAGTTCGAATCCCGGTATTACAAATTTTTACTTATGATAATTTCTGAAGGAACATAATTAGAATATTCATCTATATAGCCTAATGATTCCTTTTATTACTTAAGTTACTATGGGCTACAGTTCGTTCCTTAATGTAAAAAAATGTAACAAACAGGAAAAAGCCTACGGCTTTTTCTTTCTTTAAATAGTAAGAGACGAAACTCAAACAATCAAGTAGCTAACTAAGTCCAATATATGGAATGGTTTGTTATTTCAGTGATCGTCTTTTAATGTAATCTTTAACATAAACTTCATTAATCGGATATTTTAATATATCCTATATGATCT
The DNA here is from genome assembly GCA_027921565.1 of Artemia sinica. Lineage (NCBI taxonomy): Eukaryota > Metazoa > Arthropoda > Branchiopoda > Anostraca > Artemiidae > Artemia > Artemia sinica. Next base: position 55,983,153 of record CM051256.1, on the reverse strand, counting down.
AGAGGTTGGGATAGCTCTCACCCAGTAGGCTTGAGTTCAATTTCTGTATGGGAAATTTTTACTTATGATGATTTCTTAAGGAGCATATAAAATTTCTTAATGTAATAAAAATAATTGTTTTAATTACAAAAGGTTTTTAACCCCGTTAATTTCCTTCAAAATGAGCCATTGAACAACTCTCTACAATGTTCCAGTGCCATGCTATCTGTTGAATTACTAACCTATACTATAATTAAGTGGCGTATAAAATTTAGTATAGGTAAGAGGTCGTTCTTTATTATAAAAATTAATATAGGTAAGAGGTCGTTCTTTATTATATGATCTGACTCCTTTGTTAGGAACTATGGGTTTTTATATTTCTTAACATTGGACGTGATCGTCTCTTACTAGGTTGCTAGCTACCGCTGCAACCCGGACTAGCTACCGCTGCAACCCGGAGTTTACTATAACTACTGCTTGAACCTGGATTATAAATTACAAACAGGAAAAAGCCTTCGGCTTTTTCTTCTTTGGAATAGTAAGAGACGATCGTCAAATAATCAGGCAGCTAACTAGGTTTATAATTTGTTCTTTTACATAAACTTCATTAATCGTATATTTTAATATATTCTATATGGTCTAGAGGTTGGGATAGCTCTCACCCAGTTGGCTTGATTTCCTTATGGGAAATTTTTACTTATGATGATTTCTTAAGGAACATAATTAAAATTTCTTAATGTAATAAAAATAATTTGTTTTAATTACAAATGGTTTTAACCCCATTATTTCCTTTAAAATGAGCCATTGAACAACTCTCTACGATGTTCCAGTGCCAAGCTATCTGTTGAATTACTAACCTATACTATAATTAAGTGGCGTATAAAATTTAGTATAGGCAAGAGGTCGTTCTTTATTATAATTTGATCTAACCATTATGTATTCATGAATGAATTTACAGTTTTGACGTTTCTTATATAGTAATTATGACGTCACGGCGTAATGATTTTATTTCATGACGTCATGGCGCAATGGTATTATTTCAGAAACAACAATATAATTTCGTGTTTTTCTATTCACGTCATAGCTCTAATATCTTCAGAAACAACAATATAATTTCGTGTTTTTCTATTCACGTCATAGCTCTAATATAAAACTATGATGACATTCATTATTTATCTAGTAGGGTTTCAGACAAGGTAGTTCTAATGATGTACTTTTGTTTTGATCTGACTCTATTTTTAGGAGTTTTGGGTTTTTATATTTCTTATCATTGGACTGATCGTCTCTTACTAGGTTGCTAGCTACTGCTGCACCCCAAATTCACATATATATTTATTTATGAGGGGCAGCCTGGCCGAGTGGTCCAAGGCACTGGTGTTAGCCACCAGTCTCTTTGGAGGCGTGGGTTCAAATCTTACCGCTGGTATTATGTTTGAAAGACTGTAGTGTGAAAAGACATCAAAAATGCAGTTTTTGGTGGAAAAATTTATTCTCTTTTAGAAATAATTTATTTTAGTTACTATAGATTTGTAACCCAATTAATTTCCTTTAAAACGAGCCATTGAACAACTATCTACGATGTTCCAGTGCCAAGCTATCTCTGGATACAAAAGAAAAAAAAATATCCCGTTTAGGCAGAATGTTGTAGTAGCTGCCACTTTTCTTGATTTTCAAGCCAATATGTTTCCCTTGCTGTTCAAGCCAAGGGACAGAAAGTTTACTATACAGAGCTTTCGGATAAGGCGGTTCTAATGGTGTACTTTTCGTTTTGATCTGACTCCTTTTTTAGGAGCTATGGGTTTTTATATTTCTTAACATTGGACGTGATCGTCTCTTACTAGGTTGCTAGCTACCGCTGCAACCCGGATTACTAGGTTGCTAGCTACCGCTGCAACCCAGATAACATTGGACGTGATCGTCTCTTACTAGATTGCTAGCTACCGCTGCAACCCGGATAGAAATTATATAATCCCTATTTTTGTTTCAGTTAACATGGGCTAGGTGTCGTTCTTTATTGTAATTTATTATATCTCCTTATTGGCTTTACTCTCCGTTCTTTACTATAAAATATATCGATCCTTTATGTAATCTGGATACAAAAGAAAAAAAAAGAAAAAAATATCCCGTTTAGGCAGAATGTAGTAGTAGCTGCCACTTTTCTTGATTTTCAAGCCAATATATTTCCCTTGCTGTTCAAGCCAAGGGACAGAAAGTTTCCTATACAGGGGTTTCGGACAAGGCGGTTCTAATGGTGTACTTTTTGTTTTGATCTGACTCCTTTGTTAGGAACTATGGGTTTTTATATTTCTTAACATTGGACGTGATCGTCTCTTACTAGGTTGCTAGCTACCACTGCAACCCGGATAAGGTTGCAAGTCGACGATTTTGTTTTGGCCTTATTATAATTGATATGGTGAAATAATAATATGCATATGGCTCTTAAATCATACTTCTTTATTGTTTCATATGGTCTAGCGGCTAGGATAGTTAAATTTCACTTAACAGGCTCGGGTTCGATTCCCGGTGTGGGAAAACTCTATAATCTTCGAACATCTGAACCTTTTATAATTTATAATGATGTATAATATAAATACTGTAATCTTAAATATGGTGAAGTTGCGTATGCAAGTTAGTATAGGGAAGAGTTCGATCTTTATTATAATACTGATGGAAATTATATAATCCCTATTTATGTTTTAGTTAACATGGGCAAGGTGTCGTTCTTTATTGTAATATATTTCCTAAAATTGGACGTGATCGTCTCTTACTAGGTTGCTAGCTACCGCAGCAACCCAAATAACTACTACATAAGATTCTCTTGACTGACACAATTTTATGATGAACTATGTTGATCCTTTATGTAAAAAATTTGGATCCCTTGGTGTACTTTTTGTTCTGATCTGACTCTTTTTTAGGAGTTATGGGGTTTTATATTTCTTAACATTGGACGTTATTGTCTCTTACTAGGTTGCTAGCTACCGCTGCAACGCGGATTAATGTAAAAACAGGAGAAAGCCTATGGCTTTTTCTTAGTTGGAATAGCAGTAGATGATGCTCGTGCTAACTTAGCTTTTAGTTACTATGTTGCCATTCGATTTTTCTTAGTTGGAATAGCAGTAGACGATGCTTGTGCTAAATTAGCTTTTAGATACTATGTGCCGTGGTTTGTTCTTTACTAGGTTTTAGCTATATTCGATGAAACTTACATAGTGCACATTTATAAAGAACTGTATCGATCCCTCGTGTATCATACTGTTAATTTTAAAACTTCAATTAATGACGTCATAGTCCAAGTGGCAAGCACAATCGGCCTTTAACCGAAAGGTTGTAGGTTCAAAGCTACCAGAAATCATTTTCTTTTAATTTGTAATTCAGCTATCAATAAAACCATATCATTACTATATCATTAAGTATGATTAAGTTGAGTATGCAATTTAGTATAGGCAAGAGTTCGTTCTTTATTATAATGTCGTTTGTGAAGAATATCGTGGTAAAGTCAATTTTCTTGATTTTCAAACAACTTATTTTCCTTCTTATTCAAGCAAAGGGACGGTAAGTTTGCTATATAGGAGTTTTAGACAAGGTGGTTCTAGTAGTAACGTCTTTTAATGTAAATACCCCTGGAATCACCATATATCAGTTACTAAGGGTGAGAGATCGTTCTTTACTGTAAACTACCAATGCAAACCGGATTTCGTAACATTGGACTGATCGTCTCTTACTAGGTTGCTAGCTACCGCTGCAACCCAGATTCTATGCTGTATGATTACAAACAGGAAAAAGCCTACGGCTTTTTCTTCTTTGAAATAGTAAGAGACGCACCTCAAACAATCAAGTAGCTAACTAAGTCCAAATTATGCAATAGTTTGTTATTCCAATGATCGTCTCTTAATGTAATCTTCTTTTAAAGAAGGAAAAGCCAATCGTTTAATATTGATCCCTTACTACAGGTGGATTTGAACCCGCAAACCTCGAATCATGAGGCACACTTTCATCCATTGTGCTGTAGTAAGGTATTCATTGATTTGATTTTTCCACAAATCTGTGTATATACGGATAAATAGATTTTGATAAACGTATTCTAACGGCTATACTAACTTGACTATTCATTATAATGATTCCTTACTGTAATCACTCTATTCACGTCATAGCTCTAATATAAAACTATGATGATCTTATATAGTAATTATGACGTCACTGCATCAAAAATACAGTTTTTATTGGAAAAATTTATTCTCTTTTAGAAATAATTATTTTAGTTACAAAAGGTTTTTAACCCAATTAATTTCCTTTAAAATGAGCTATTGAACAACCCTCTACGATGTTCCAGTGCCAAGCTATCTCTGGAAAAGAAAGAAAAAAAAAAGAAAAAAATATCCCTTTTGGCGAGAATAACGTGGTAAAAGTCAATTTTCTTGATTTTCAAGCCAATATATTTCCCTTGCTGTTCAAGCCAAGGGACAGAAAGTTTCCTATACAGGGGTTTTGGACAAGGCGGTTCTAATGGTGTACTTTTTGTTTTGATCTGACTCCTCTGTTAGGAACTACGGGTTTTTATATTTCTTAACATTGGACGTGATCGTCTCTTACTAGGTTGCTAGCTACCGCTGCAACCCGGATATACAGCAGTTTCCTTTAAAATAAGCATTACACAGCTCTTTATTATGGCCACGAACTGTTTGATTTAATACTTAAGTTACTATGGGTTACAGTTCGTTCCTTATTGTAACATATAATGTCGTTCTTTAATATAAATATAATAATAAACGGATTACACACAGGAAAAAGCCTACGGCTTTTTCTTCTTTGAAATAGTAAGAGACGAGACTCAAACAATCAAGTAGCTAGCTAATTCCATTGTATGCAATTGTTTGTTATTGCAATGATCGTCTTTTATCGTAAATGGATAAAACCATGAAATTGGTAATAACAAATATTTTTGGTATTTAATAATGATAATATTGTATCAAGTTGTTTAAATATTAAGATAAAATAAGATTCATTTAAATATTTTTAGGAATGTATATAGTTTCTTTTCATTAAGTGAAATTATTACTCAAACATTCTAAATATTTTTGCAGTTTAAAGAGCTTTTCACTTTTTTCTCATACCTTTTGCATTGTCATAATATAAAAACTGTAATCTTAACTATAGTGAAGTTGCCTTTGCAAGTTAGTATAGGGAAGAGTTCGTTCTTTATTATAACATTCCGTAAAAAATAATTAATTTAAAAGAAAATTAAGTAAAAATAGCACTAGATCTAGAGATTTCCTTGAAAATGAGCCATTGAACAACTCTCTACAATGTCCCAGTGCCAAGCTATCTGTGGAAAAGAAGAAGAAGAAGAAAGAAAGAAAAAATATACCGTTTGTGGGATATTTTTCTTGGCCGAGTGGTCCAAGGCGCTGGTGTTAGTCACTAGTCTCTTCGGAAATGTGGGTTCAAATGCTACCATTGGTATACGTTAATGACGTCATTGATCAATCTTTAATATGAAATATGCGATTTTTCGTAAAAAACTGATTCTATTTTGAAAATACATTGTTTTAAGTACAAAAGGTTTTTAACCCAATTAATTTCCTTTAAAATGAGCCATTGAAAAACTCTCTATGATGTTCCAGTGCCAAGCTATCTGTGGAAAAGAAGAAGAAAGAAAAAAATATCCCCTTTGTGGAGAATAACGTGGTAAAAGTCAATTTTCTTGATTTTCAAGCCAATATATATTCTTTGTTATTCAAGCCAAAGGGCGGTAAGTTTCCCTTATAGGAATTTTGGACAAGGCGATACTAATGGTGTACTTTTTGTTTTGATCTGACTCTTTTTTTAGGAGTTATGGGTTTTTATATTTCTTAACATTGGAAGTGATCGTCTCTTACTAGGTTGCTAGCTACCGCTGCAACCCGGATTACAAACAAGAAAAAGCCTACGGCTTTTTCTTCTTTGAACTAGTAAGAGACGAACCACAAGTAACTACCCCTGGAACCACCATAAATCAGTTACTATGCATGAGCGATCGTTCTTTACTGTAAATTTTTGCCAAATATTCAGTAGAACTAAAAGAACTGTTTAAAACACAGTTAGAAATACTTTTTTCTTGAGTCGGTGTTCCAGGAATTTGTTCTAAATCATTAGTCTTAGAAACACATATACTAATAACCCTAACAGGCTCGTTTTCGCCATAATTGAAAAACATTGCTTTTCCTTCACTGCTGATAGGTATGCTTGTATATATATTTTTATTGCTGCTACATAAACTGCAATTGCTCCTTCCAAAATTAATATACGAATTTTCTAAGAAGTACGCCTCTGTATATTCACTGTGTTGTCGAACGTTTTCCATTGTATCTATAAACTGTTCCGCAGTTGCCAGTCCATACCTTGGAAGCTTTTCATTAACCTGACAACATTTCTTTTGGATATTACTATGAAGCTTTGCCAAAGCATTTCTAGCCGACTTTTCAACAGCATCCGCTCTTTCAAATTAAATTTTAATCTGTAATTTTGAATACTTTTCGTGATCCCGATAAAACATGCGTAAAATGTTTCTCAATTTACAAAGATCAGCATGCATTTTTGCCATCTTCTTGTATTTCTGAATGTAATTTTTCCCTTTGTCCTTATGCGTTCTTCGGTACAACCTCGCAGAGAATTTAATTTTTTCATTATAGCTTTTGTCACCCCAGTATCTCTACCCATTATTCTGGTAGCAACTTTTTTCTTATGTTTGTTTCGGTAATCTATATCGTTATCATACCGTTCCTTACTCTTTTGTTTGGCTGTCTCAATTTTCGCATGTCTATAAACTACATCATTATAATAACGCTGTTTGTCACTATCAATTATGACTTCTCGATACGCCTGGTCGGTTGAATACCTTTGCTTTTTTCTTTTCAAGATGCTATCTCTGTTTTTTTTGGTAGTACTGTTTTTTTAACTTGTGTGTAGCTTGCTTGATTGAAACCATTATGTAACCATTAGTTGAATGTTTTTATGTCACGCATCAAGTATCAAGAACCTAACAAAAAATTAAACTAATTTTTTAATTTTCAGGTATTTTTCTAGTCTAAATTAAAAGATTAAAACTATTTTTCAGACACCATAAATATTTTTGCAGTTTATAACTTTAGCGATTCTGAACTAAAAACGAAAATAAAATAAAAATTATTTTTTTCAATTTTTACATCACGTCGCTAATTAAGTCATATATGGTTATTAGTACACAATAGGTTTTAGATATTACGTCATGTCACTTATTACGTCATATATGGTTATTATTTAAAATGATCCATTGAACAACTCTCTACGATGTTCCAGCAGTAAGCTATCTATGGAATATAAAGTTTAAAATACAACCTTACCACGAACTGTTTGATTGCTTCAAAAACAAAAATCAAATGTCTTTGAAAAGACAGCAGTATGGAAAGACATCAAAAATACAGTTTTTAGTGGAAAAATTTATCCTGTTTTAATTTGTTTTAGTTACAAAAGGTTTTTAACCCAATTAATATCCTTTAAAATGAGCCATTGAACAACTTTCTACGATGTTCCAGTGCAAAGCTATCTCTGGATAACAAGAAAGAAAAAAATATCCCGTTTAGGCAGAATGTTGTAGTAGCTGCCACTTTTCTTGATTTTCAAGCCAATATATTTCCCTTGCTGTTCAAGCCAAATGACAAAAAGCTTTATATACAGGGGTTTCGGACAAGGCGGTTCTAATGGTGTACTTTTGTTTTGATCTGACTTCTTTTTTAGGAACTATGGGTTTTTAAATTTCTTAACATTGGACGTGATCGTCTCTTACTAGGTTGCTAGCTACCGCTGCAACCCGGACACCGCTGCAACCCGAATTGTTGTTTAAGCAAAGAGACCCCGGGTTACAGCTGCCGCTGCAACCCGGATACCGCTGCAATCTGGATAGCTTGCAGCTACCCTTGGAACCACCATATATCAGTTACTATGGGTGAGAGATCGTTCTTTACCGTAAAATTGCAGTTTACAGTTAAATAAAATTATTATATTTTAATTATCAGGAATTATTCTAGTTTCAGTTTGTTAAAACTTCCCAAAAATTACTGCATTTTACATAACAATGGATAATTATATAAAAAAACGTATTGACAAACACCATTTATGATGAACTATATCGGTCCTTTATGTAAATGTTTGACAAAATTCGCATTTATAGTATCGATCCTTTATGTAAAAACTATGACGACATTCAATATTTATCTAGTTGGGTTTCAGACAAGGTAATTCTAATGATGTACTTTTGTTTTGATCTGACTCTATTTTTAAGAGTTTTGTTATATTTCTTAGCATTGGACTGATCGTCTCTTACTAGAAATTCAAAGAATCTTATATCCTTTGAGCAAGCAGCGAAGGGTCATTATAGAAAGTGTTTAGTGCTGTCGTCCTCCAGGTTTGTTTTTTTTCTCTCCATTCTTATTTTTCCTTTGTTTTCTTGTTCCATATTGCTTTCTCTCTCTTTTTCTTTTTTTTACCCCTAAAGTTGAAACCATAGATTGATTTATTTAATGGTTTATTTTTCTCCTCTTTTTTTTCTTCTTGATACATTCAGTTAACTTGTTGTTTCTGTTTGTTTTTAATTAATATTAGTTAACGTCCTGCCCTAGCCAAGCATATTTTTTGTGCTTTCCTAGCAGGAATGTTATGTTATGTAAGTTATTTGTTTTGTTCTTGAATATAGATTCAAGCCAATATATTTCCCTTGCTGTTCAATCCAAGGGACAGAAATTTTACTATACAGGGGGTTTCGGACAAGGCGGTTCTAATGGTGTACTTTTTGTTTTGATCTGACTCCCTTTTTAGGAGCTATGGGTTTTTATATTTCTTAACATTGGACGTGATCGTCTCTTACTAGGTTGCTAGCTACCGCTGCAACCCAGATTAAAAGGTTACTGGCTACCGCTGCAACCCGGATTGCTTATAAAATTTATTATAGGCAAGAGGTCGTTCTTTATTGTAAAATTTTCAGATCGATCCTTTATGTAACGAAACTCAAACAATCAAGTAGCTAACTAAGTCCAATGTATGGAATGGTTTGTTATTTCAGTGATTTAATAACCTATACTATAGTTAAGTGGCCTATATAATTTAGTATAGGCAAGAGGTCGTTCTTTATCCGGATTGCAGCGGTAGCTAGCAACCTAGTAAGAGACGATCACCTCCAATGTCAAGAAATATAAAACCCCCCAACTCCTAAAAAAAGAGTCAGATCAAAACAAAAAGTACACCATTAGAACCGCCTTGTCCGAATCCTCTATAAAGGAAACTTACCTCCCTTTGGCTTGAATAACAAAGAAAATATATTGGCTTGAAAATCAAGAAAATTGACTTTTACCACGTTATTCTCCACAAACGGGATATTTTTTTCTTTCCGCTTTTTCTTTCTGCTCAGCTAGCTGGGCACTGGAAAATCATAGAGAGCTGTATAATAGCTCATTTTAAAGGAAATTGCAATATCTAGTCACTTTTGTATTTAAAAATAAAATACTTTTTAAAGTAGAATCAATTTTGTCAAAAAAATTGCATTTTTGATGTATTTTCATACTGCAGTCTTTTCAAAGATATTTGAATTTTGAAGCAATAAAACAGTCCATGTAATGAACTCTATAGTAATAATAGCTACTTGTCTCAATAGTAACCGAAACTCCTGGAACCAAAATTTTCTTTTTTGGCTTAATCGCTAAAATTATTATGTAAACTGCAAAAATATTTATGATGCCTAATCAGTAATAGTAATTTTTTAATTTAAACAACAAAAATACATGAAAATTCTAAAATTAGTTTTGCTTTTTGTCTCCTGGAAGAAATTTTTTTTTCATCTCAGTTCAAATTTATTATTGTATCCTGTAACCCGTAAAGTACATATCTCCATATTATTGTCTCATAATTGCAATTATTTAGTTTTCAGTCCAGAATCACTAAACTTATTATTTAAACTGCAAAAATATTTATGGTGTCTAACCAATAATACTAATTTTGTAATTCAAACAAGATAAATACCTGAAAATTTTAAAATTAGTTTTGTTTTATGCTAGGTTTTAGATACTCGACACGGGATTTTGTGTGCTTAATAATTTTAAATCTTGAAAAAATATGGTCTCACGCGAGTGGAAAAAAAGAAAGAATAACCAAAAACAATATCAAAATAGAACAATCCAAATTTCTACTAATAGAAAACTTTACTACACAAAAAATAAAGCTAACATCCTGAAATATAAGAAAAGTTTATTTAAAAGAGATAAAAATGCCACCAAACGCAATAAAGCTCGAGCACGCGTAAGGATTGCTACTAAGATGTCTTGTGATCCAGGATTTAAGAAAATGAAATATGACAGAGCAAAACAGAGGTATCTTACGGATCAGGGGTATCGAGAAGGGAAAATTGAGACAGCGAAACAAAAGAGCAAGGAACGGTATGATAACGATATAGATTACCGAAACAAACATAAGAAAAAAGTTGCTACCAGAATAATGGGTAGATACTGGGGTGACAAAAGCTATAATGAAAAAATTAAATTCTCTGCGAGCTTGTACCGAAGAACGCATAAGGACAAAGGGAAAAATTACATTCAGAAATACAAGAAGATGGCAAAAATGCAGGCTGATCTTTGTAAATTGAGAAACATTTTACGCATGTTTTATCGGGATCACGAAAAGTATTCGAAATTACAGATTAAAATTCTCTTTGAAAGAGCGGATGCTGTTGAAAAGTCGGCTAGAAATGCTTTGGCAAAGCTTCATGGCAATATCCAAAAGAAATGTTGTCAGTTTAACGAAAAGCTTCCAAGGTATGGATTGGCAACTGCGGAACAGTTTATAGATGCAATGGAAAATGTTCGACAACACAGTGAATATACGGAGGCGTACTTCTTAGAAAATTCGTATATTAATTTTGGAAGGAGCAATTGCAGTTTATGTAGCAGCAATAAAAATATATATACAAGCATACCTATCAACAGCGAAGGAAAAGCAATGTTTTTCAATTATGGCGAAAACGAGCCTGTTAGGGTTATTAGTAAATGTGTTTGTAAGACTAATGATTTAGAACAAATTCCTGGAACACCGACTCAAGAAAAAAGCATTTCTAACTGTGTTTTAAACAGTTCGTTTAGTTCTACTGAATCCGGGTTGCAGCGGTAGCTAGCAACCTAGTAAGAGACGATCACGTCCAATGTTAAGAAATATAAAAACCCGTAGTTCCTAACAGAGGAGTCAGATCAAAACAAAAAGTACACCATTAGAACCGCCTTGTCCAAATCCTCCATAAAGGAAACTTACCGCCCTTTGGCTTGAATAACAAAGAAAATATATTGGCTTGAAAATCAAGAAAATAGACTTTTACCACGTTATTCTCCCCAAACGGGATATTTTTTTCTTTTTTTTTTTCTTTGTTTCCAGAGATAGCTTGGCACTGGAACATCGTAGAGGGTTGTTCAATAGCTCATTTTAAAGGAAATTAATTGGGTTAAAAACCTTTTGTAACTAAAATAAATTATTTCTAAAAGAGAATAAATTTTTCCAATAAAAACTGTATTTTTGATGCAGTGACGTCATAATTACTATATAAGAAACGTCAAAACTGTAAATGGTCTCATTCATGAATACATAATGTTTAGATCAAACCAAGCTACACGCAAGTTAAAAATTATAATAAAGAACGAATATTTTACCGATTATCTACTAATAACCATATATGACGTAATAAGTGACATGACGTAATATCTAAAACCTATTGTGTACTAATAATTTACATTAAAAGACGATCACTGAAATAACAAACCATTCCATACATTGGACTTAGTTAGCTACTTGATTGTTTGAGTTTCGTCTCTTACTATTTAAAAGAAGAAAAAGCCGTAGGCTTTTTCCTGTTTGTATTTATAGTTAAAAAACGAACACAGGTCCAAAGAAACTGAACCCTGTGGTTCATTCATATTATCTTCATTATTTTAGCTAGAATGTAAATAATTTTATAATAAAGATCGAACTCTTCCCTATACTAACTAGCATAGGCAACTTCACTATAGTTAAGATTACAGTATTTATATTATACATCATTATAAATTATAAAAGGTTCGAATGTTCGAAGATTATAGAGTTAAAAATTTTTCCACACCGGGAATCGAACCCGGGCCTGTTAAGTGAAAGTTAACTATCCTAGCCATTAGAATAAAGAACGAACTCTAACCTATAATACTTACTGAAAGGTATTTATGGGTGTGTGGAGCAGTTATCCGGTTTGCAGCAGTATGTTTGTCAAAATTCAACTCTTGACAACTCTTTTTCTATGTTGTAATTTTGATAAGAAAATAAGAATTATGGAAATGTCAAAAGATTCCACCTTCACCAAATAAACATTAGGTTGAATGTCAGTGATATCATTTGAAATTTTCTTTAAAAATTTTCTTGTGTAGATTCAATCAAATTTTTTCAATGTTATGAATATGACGTAGCTAAAACACAATTTTTGCTCTACAGATAGTATTTCCTCTCAAATGTAAGAACAAACAAATAGACCAAATTTAAAAGGTGCAAAACTATTTACTCTCTCTTTAAATAGTAGCAATTTTGTCTGAAGCCAAAAATCTAGCCGTACAAAAAATTAGAGCCAATTATGTTACAATAAAGAACGAACTTTTGCCTATATTAACTTGCATAGGCAACCGGGTTGCAGCGGTAGCTAGCAACCTAGTAAGAGACGATCACGTATATTGTACACACACACACAGCACGTATAATGTACTACAGTACTACACAGACAGCAGAGATAGTATCTTGAAAAGAGAAAAGCAAAGGTATTCAACCGACCAGGCGTATCGAGATGCGAAAATTGATAGTGACAAACAGCGTTATTATAATGATGTAGTTTATAGACATGCGAAAATTGAGATAGCCAAACAAAAGATCAAGGAGCGTTATCACAATGATGAAGATTACCGAATCAAATATAAGAAACAAGAAAAGCAAAGGTATTCAACCGACCAGGTGTATCGAGAAGTAAAAATTGAGACAGCCAAACAAAACATCAAGGAGCGTTACTGGGGTGACAAAAGCTATAATGAAAAAATTAAATTCTCTGCGAGGTTGTACCGAAGAACCCATAAGGACAAAGGGAAAAATTACATTCAGAAATAAAAGAAGATGGCAAAAATGTAGGGTGATCTTTTTAAATTGAGAAACATTTTACGCATGTTTTATCGGAATCACGAAAAGTATTCAAAATTACAGATGAAAATTCTCTTTGAAAGAGTGGATGCTGTTGAAAAGTGGGCTAGAAATGCTTTGGCAAAACTTCATAGTAATATCCAAAAGAAATGTTGTCAGTTTAATGAAAAGCTTCCAAGGTATGGATTGGCAACTGCGGAACAGTTTATAGATGCAGTGTTTAATAAAGATTAAATAAAAAAAACAAGTTTTTTAAACTGAAAGTAAGGAGCGACAATAAAACTTAAAACGAACAGAAATTATTCCGTATATGAAAGGGGCTGTCCCCTCCTCAACGCCTCGCTCTTTACGCTAAAGTTTTTTATTGTTTTAAAAAATAAAGTTGTGAGACAGAGTCAAACTTTAGCGTAAAGAGCGAGGCGTTGAGGAGGGGACAGCCCCTTTCATATACGGAATAATTTCTGTTCGTTTTAAGTTTTATTGTCGCTCCTTACTTTCAGTTTAAAAAACTTGTTTTTTTATTTAATTTTTGAACGTTTTTGAATAAATGCAGGTTTTGATCTTGGCTCACCGTACATGAATAATTAAAACAAAATTTTCATATTAACTTACTTTTATTTAGTTAAATGGCTTTCTCGAAACTTGTTTAATTATATTTACGAACGTTTTTATTCGGGTTGCAGCGGTAGCTAGCAACCTAGTAAGAGACGATCACCTCCAATGTCAAGAAATATAAAACCCCCCAACTCCTAAAAAAAGAGTCAGATCAAAACAAAAAGTACACCATTAGAACCGCCTTGTCCGAATCCTCTATAAAGGAAACTTACCTCCCTTTGGCTTGAATAACAAAGAAAATATATTGGCTTGAAAATCAAGAAAATTGACTTTTACCACGTTATTCTCCACAAACGGGATATTTTTTTCTTTCCGCTTTTTCTTTCTGCTCAGCTAGCTGGGCACTGGAAAATCATAGAGAGCTGTATAATAGCTCATTTTAAAGGAAATTGCAACATCTAGTCACTTTTGTATTTAAAAATAAAATACTTTTTAAAGTAGAATCAATTTTGTCAAAAAAATTGCATTTTTGATGTATTTTCATACTGCAGTCTTTTCAAAGATATTTGAATTTTGAAGCAATAAAACAGTCCATGTAATGAACTCTATAGTAATAATAGCTACTTGTCTCAATAGTAACCGAAACTCCTGGAACCAAAATTTTCTTTTTTGGCTTAATCGCTAAAATTATTATGTAAACTGCAAAAATATTTATGATGCCTAATCAGTAATAGTAATTTTTAATTTTGCCAACAATCCGGGTTGCAGCGGTAGCTAGCAACCTAGTAAGAGACGATCACCTCCAATGTCAAGAAATATAAAACCCCCCAACTCCTAAAAAAAGAGTCAGATCAAAACAAAAAGTACACCATTAGAACCGCCTTGTCCGAATCCTCTATAAAGGAAACTTACCTCCCTTTGGCTTGAATAACAAAGAAAATATATTGGCTTGAAAATCAAGAAAATTGACTTTTACCACGTTATTCTCCACAAACGGGATATTTTTTTCTTTCCGCTTTTTCTTTCTGCTCAGCTAGCTGGGCACTGGAAAATCATAGAGAGTTGTATAATAGCTCATTTTAAAGGAAATTGCAACATCTAGTCACTTTTGTATTTAAAAATAAAATACTTTTTAAAGTAGAATCAATTTTGTCAAAAAAATTGCATTTTTGATGTATTTTCATACTGCAGTCTTTTCAAAGATATTTGAATTTTGAAGCAATAAAACAGTCCATGTAATGAACTCTATAGTAATAATAGCTACTTGTCTCAATAGTAACCGAAACTCCTGGAACCAAAATTTTCTTTTTTGGCTTAATCGCTAAAATTATTATGTAAACTGCAAAAATATTTATCATGCCTAATCAGTAATAGTAATTTTTTAATTTAAACAACAAAAATACATGAAAATTCTAAAATTAGTTTTGCTTTTTGTCTCCTGGAAGAAATTTTTTTTTCATCTCAGTTTAAATTTATTATTGTATCCTGTAACCCGTAAAGTACATATCTCCATATTATTGTCTCATAATTGCAATTATTTTAGTTTTCAGTCCAGAATCACTAAACTTATTATTTAAACTGCAAAAATATTTATGGTGTCTAACCAATAATACTAATTTTGTAATTCAAACAAGATAAATACCTGAAAATTTTAAAATTAGTTTTGTTTTATGCTAGGTTTTAGATACTCGACACGGGATTTTGTGTGCTTAATAATTTTAAATCTTGAAAAAATATGGTCTCACGCGAGTGGAAAAAAAGAAAGAATAACCAAAAACAATATCAAAATAGAACAATCCAAATTTCTACTAATAGAAAACTTTACTACACAAAAAATAAAGCTAACATCCTGAAATATAAGAAAAGTTTATTTAAAAGAGATAAAAATGCCACCAAACGCAATAAAGCTCGAGCACGCGTAAGGATTGCTACTAAGATGTCTTGTGATCCAGGATTTAAGAAAATGAAATATGACAGAGCAAAACAGAGGTATCTTACGGATCAGGGGTATCGAGAAGGGAAAATTGAGACAGCGAAATCCGGGTTGCAGCGGTAGCTAGCAACCTAGTAAGAGACGATCACCTCCAATGTCAAGAAATATAAAACCCCCCAACTCCTAAAAAAAGAGTCAGATCAAAACAAAAAGTACACCATTAGAACCGCCTTGTCCGAATCCTCTATAAAGGAAACTTACCTCCCTTTGGCTTGAATAACAAAGAAAATATATTGGCTTGAAAATCAAGAAAATTGACTTTTACCACGTTATTCTCCACAAACGGGATATTTTTTTCTTTCCGCTTTTTCTTTCTGCTCAGCTAGCTGGGCACTGGAAAATCATAGAGAGCTGTATAATAGCTCATTTTAAAGGAAATTGCAACATCTAGTCACTTTTGTATTTAAAAATAAAATACTTTTTAAAGTAGAATCAATTTTGTCAAAAAAATTGCATTTTTGATGTATTTTCATACTGCAGTCTTTTCAAAGATATTTGAATTTTGAAGCAATAAAACAGTCCATGTAATGAACTCTATAGTAATAATAGCTACTTGTCTCAATAGTAACCGAAACTCCTGGAACCAAAATTTTCTTTTTTGGCTTAATCGCTAAAATTATTATGTAAACTGCAAAAATATTTATGATGCCTAATCAGTAATAGTAATTTTTTAATTTAAACAACAAAAATACATGAAAATTCTAAAATTAGTTTTGCTTTTTGTCTCCTGGAAGAAATTTTTTTTTCATCTCAGTTCAAATTTATTATTGTATCCTGTAACCCGTAAAGTACATATCTCCATATTATTGTCTCATAATTGCAATTATTTTAGTTTTCAGTCCAGAATCACTAAACTTATTATTTAAACTGCAAAAATATTTATGGTGTCTAACCAATAATACTAATTTTGTAATTCAAACAAGATAAATACCTGAAAATTTTAAAATTAGTTTTGTTTTATGCTAGGTTTCAGATACTCGACACGGGATTTTGTGTGCTTAATAATTTTAAATCTTGAAAAAATATGGTCTCACGCGAGTGGAAAAAAAGAAAGAATAACCAAAAACAATATCAAAATAGAACAATCCAAATTTCTACTAATAGAAAACTTTACTACACAAAAAATAAAGCTAACATCCTGAAATATAAGAAAAGTTTATTTAAAAGAGATAAAAATGCCACCAAACGCAATAAAGCTCGAGCACGCGTAAGGATTGCTACTAAGATGTCTTGTGATCCAGGATTTGCAGTAAAGAACGAACCTTAGCCCATAGTAGCAGAAATAAGAATGTCTAGGTTGCAGCGGTAGCTAGCAACCTATTAATCACATAATCCGGGTTGCAGTGGTAGCTAGCAACCTATTAAGAAACGCCAAATTAAAAGATGATTATTAGAAGAACATTTTTGATGCCTTTTCATACTGCTGTCTTTTCAAAATATTTGATTATTGAAAAAATTAAAAAGTCCGTGGTAAAGAACTGTATAGTAAGAGCGAATCGTCTCAAGAGTAACTGAAGCTTTAAAAAACGGAATTTTGATACTAATCAAACAGTTCGTGGTAACGAACTGAATAGTATAATAAACATAATGAGTGATTTTGTTAAAATTGAAAAAATCAATTTTAATTTTATTTTAGTTTTAATTCAGAATCAGTAAAGTTAAAAACTGCATAAATATTTATGGTATCTGAGCAATAATTTTTATATTGTAATTTAAACTGGAAAAATACCTGAAAATTTTAAATTAGTTTTATTTTTTGTTAGGTTTTTGATACGTTTTATAATAAGAACGAATATAAAGTTATTATAATTACATTAAGGGACGATCATTGCAATAACAAACCATTGCAGACTTTGGACTTAGTTAGCTACTTGATTGTTTGAGGTTCGTCTCTTACTATTTCAAAGAAGAAAAAGCCGTAGGCTTTTTCCTGTTTGTAATCATATAACATAGAATCTGGGTTGCAGCGGTAGCTAGCAACCTAGTAAGAGACGATCAGTCCAATGTTAAGAAATTCGTCCGGGTTGCAGCGGTAGCTAGCAACCTAGTAAGAGACGAACACGTCCAATGTTAAGAAATATAAGAACCCATAGCTCCTAAAAAAGGATCCGGGTTGCAGCGGTAGCTAGCAACCTAGTAAGAGACGATCACGTCCAATGTTAAGAAATATAAAAAACCCATAGTTCCTAAAAAAGGAGTCAGATCAATTCAAAAGTACACCATTAGAACCGGCTTGTCCAAAACCCCTATATAGTAAACTTTCTGTCCCTTGGCTTGAACAGCAAGGGAAATATATTGGCTTGAAAATCAAGAAAAGTGGCAGCTACTACAACATTCTGCCTAAACGGGATATTTTTTTTTTTTTTTTCTTTTGTTTCCAGAGATAGCTTGGCACTGGAACATCGTAGAGAGTTGTTCAATGGCTCATTTTAAAGGAAATTAATTGGGTTAAAAATCTATAGTAACTAAATCCGGGTTGCAGCGGTAGCTAGCAACCTAGTAAGAGACGATCACGTCCAATGTTAAGAAATATAAAAACCCCTAACTCCTAAAAAAATAGTCAGATCAAAACAAAAAGTACACCATTAGAACCGCCTTGTCCGAAACCCCTATAAAGGAAACTTACCACCCTTTGGCTTGAATAACAAAGAAAATATATTGGCTTGAAAATCAGGAAAATTGACTTTAACCACGTTATTCTGCACAAACGGGATATTTTTTTCTTTCTTTTGTTTCCAGAGATAGCTTGGCACTGGAACATCGTAGAGAGTTGTTCAATGGCTCAGTTTAAAGGAAATCTCTAGATCTAGCGCCTTTTGCACTTAATTTTTTTATTAATTATTTTTCACGAAAAACTTAATTTTGTATATACAATATTGATCAATGACGTCATAGTCGTTGGATGTAGTACATAAAGGCTCGATCATCGAATTTAAGCTGAAACTAAGTAAAGGACAATTATGCCTCCATATATTCACAGTGATGTATAAGATTTCCCATTACATCTGTAAACTGTTCCACAGTGGCCGGTCCATACCTTGGAAGCTTTTCACTATACATGCAACATTTCTTTTGGATATTACTATGAAGTTTTTCGAAAGCATCTCTAGCTGACTTTTCAACAAAATCTATTCTTTCAGAGATAATTTTAATCTTTAATTTTGAATATTTTTCGTAATCCCGGTATCCGGGTTTTACATTAAAGGACGATCATTTGAATAACAAACCATTGCATACATTAGACTTTGTTTACATTAAAGAACAAACTTCCAGCCCATTGTAGCTAAAATAAGATTATAATTAATGTTAAAGATTGATCAATGTTACAGTAAAGAACGATCTCTGGCCCATAGTAACTGATATAAGGTGGTTTATATTATTATATTATAGTAAAGAACGACCCTTAACTCATGTTAATGGATCCGGGTTGCTGTTTTATAATAAAGAACGACCTCTTGCCTATACTAAATTCTATACGCCACTTAATTCTAGTTTAGGTTAGTAATTCAACAGATAGCATGGCATTGGAACATCGTAGAGAGTTGTTCAATGGCTCATTTTAAAGGAAATTAATGGGGTTAGTATCCGGGTTGCAGCGGTAGCTAGCAAATTAGTAAGAGACGATCACGTCCAATGTTAAGAAATATAAAAACCCATAGTTCCTAACAAAGGAATCAGATCAAAACAAAAAGTACACCATTAGAACCGTCTTGTCCGAAACCCCTGTTTAGTAAACTTTCTGTCCCTTGGCTTGAACAGCAAGGGAAATATATTGGCTTGAAAATCAAGAAAAGTGGAAGCTACTACAACATTCTGCCTAAACGGGATATTTTTTCCTTTTTTTCTTTCTTTTCCACAGATAGCTTGGCACTGGAACATCGTAGAGAGTTGTTCAATGGTTTTACATTAAAAGACGATCATTGGAATAACAAACCATTCCATACATTGAACTTAGTCAGCTACTTTATTGTTTGAGGTTTGTCTCTTAATATTTCAAAGAAGAAAAAGCCGTTGGCTTTATCCTGTTTGTAATCATATATCAAACAGTTCGTGGTAGCGAGCTGTATAGTACGAACGACTCGTCTCAATAGTAACCGAAACTCTAAAAAACGGAAATCTAATATCAATAGATACATCAAAAGAATTGGATTTTTATACTTATTTTAAATATGTTACATTAAGGAATGAACTGTAGCCCATAGTAACTGAAGTAATAAAAGGAATTATTATATAGATGATTATTTTAACTATATTCCTTAAGTAATCATTTGTAAAATTTTTCCGTACCGGGAATCAAACTCCAGCCAACTGGGTGAGAGCCAGTTATCCTAATCGCTAGCCCATGTAGAATAAAATAAGATATTTGATTAATGAAGTTTATCTTAAATTACTTTATTCTCTTGAGACCATAATATTTTTATAGCTATGTTTGCTCACACCTCCTTAGATTATCACGTTTTGAGTAGTAAGAACCTATCGAAAATACTAATTAATTTTGAAATTTTCAAGCATTTTTCTAGTTTTAATTAAAGAATAAAAATCATTGCTCAGACACCATATATACTTTTGCATTTTACATAATAACTTTAGCAATCCATGAAACAAAATTTTATAATAATATATAATGAACACTTGCCTATACTAACTTATATACGCAACTTGATCTGGGATGCAGCGGTAGCTTGCAACCTAGTAACAGACGATCACATCCAATCCTAAAAAATACATTACTTTATGGATACAACACTGTACAACACTGTAATAGCAAATTATATTAACATCATCTTACTTACAAAGATCAAATCAATGTTATTAACTTAATCTAAAGCATGTAGATATAGTTATATTATATACATTAGGTTCTTTACAGTTTTAACAAAAAACTGATTGTTTAATGGAAACTAGATTAATTCCTGAAAATTTCAAATGGAATAATTTTATTTTATGGATGACTAAAGTTATTATGTAAACTGCAAAAATATTTATGGTGTCTGAGCAATGATTCTAATTTTTTAACTAAAACTAGAAAAATATAAGAAAATTTTAAAATTAGTTTTTATTTTTGATAGGTTTTTGATACTTGATGCGTGGTTTCAATATAAAGCAATAGTAACGTTATTTGAAACAATGAAAAAATATTCAGACAATGCAAATGAGATTTTTATGAGCTTTTCTTCTCAGCTGAAAAACTTGATAACCAATATTTGGAATCATCTACGGCAAACTCCTCTTGTTGAAGAATCCCCTCTTAATTATGATGAGATCAAAGCTATTGCTGATTTTTTGTTATCTAAAACGAAGTACAGGTGCCAGATAGGAATTATTTGTGGCTCTGGGTTAAGTGAACTTGGAAACTTATTAGAAAATAAAACCACCATTCATTACAAAAATATACCCCATTTCCCTGTTTCAACCGTTGTAGGGCATAAGGGCCAAATGGTAATAGGGCTGCTTAAAAATGTCCCAGTTGTGTGTATGCAAGGTAGATTTCATCCATATGAAGGATACCCGACTTGGAAGTGCGCTTTACCGGTTCGAGTCTTGCACGTAATGGGAGTTAAGAGTTTGATTATTAGCAATGCTGCTGGTGGTTTAATGTCCAATCACAAAATTGGCGACATAATGATAATAAAAGACCATATAAGCATGCCGGGGTTAGCTGGAAGATCTCCATTGGTCGGTCCAAATGAAAACAAATTTGGCACTAGATTCCCCTCAATGCAAGGTGCGTACAATAAAAAATATCGTGAATATGCACTAAAAATTGGTAGCGAAATTGGCTTGAAGGAAAATATTCACGAAGGTGTTTATTGCATGAATGGTGGTCCAGCATATGAGACACCGTCTGAATGCCAAATGCTATTAAATACATCAAATATTAATGCTGTAGGAATGTCCACTGTACCAGAAGTGGTTGCAGCTCGCCATTGTGGTATGTTTGTTTTTGCTTTCAGCCTTATTTCAAATAAATGTGTGATGGACACTGATTCTGAAAATTCACCTAATCATTCAGAAGTTATCGCAGCTTGTGAGAGTAGGAAGTCTGACTTGAAGGTTTTTGTGGAGAGAATGGTACTTCAAATAAATGAAGACTTGCAATCACTGCCGTCAGAAAATGAGAAAGTTTAATGGTAATCATGCAATGGAGTTTATGTTTTAAGGATATCGAGGATTTATGCTCATGAGAGTCCTGAACAAGTCCAACAAAGTTTCGAAAAGAATTTTACAATAAAGTTATAATACTGAACGAGCACTAGCCTATACTAATAACTAATTGTATAGTAAGAGCGATCCGTCTCAATAGTAATTAAAATCCGGGTTGCAGCGGTAGCTAGCAACCTAGTAAGCGACGATCAAGTCCAATGTTAAGAAATATAAAAACCCCTAACTCCTAAAAATAGAGTCAGATCAAAACAATAAGTACACCATTAGAACCGCCTTGTCCGAAACCCCTATAAAGGAAACTTACCGCCTTTTGGCTTGAATAGCAAAGAAAATATATTGGCTTGAAAATCAAGAAAATTGACTTTAACCACGTTACTCTCCACAAACAGGAAATTTTTTTCTTTCTTTCTTCTTTTCCACAGATAGCTTGGCACTGGAACATCGTAGAGAGTTGTTCAATGGCTCATTTTAAAGGAAATCTCTAGATCTAGTGCTATTTGTACTTAATTTTTTTTAATTAATTATTTTTTACGAAAAACTTAACTTTTTATTTTCAATATTGATCAATGATGTAATAGTCGTTGGATGTAGTTAGTATTACATAAAGGCTCGATCATCGAAATATATTCACAGTGATGTATAAGATTTCCCATTACGTCTGTAAACTGTTCCACAGTTGCCGGTCCATACCTTGGAAGCTTTTCACTAGACATGCAACATTTCTTTTGGATATTACTATGAACTTTTGCGAAAGAATCTCTAGCTGACTTTTCAACAAAATCTATTCTTTCAGAGATAATTTTAATCTTTAATTTTGTATATTTTTCGTAATCCCGGTAAAACATTCGTAAAATGTTTCTCAATTTACAAAGATCAGCCTGTGCGTTCTTTGCAGCTTGTGTAAACTGCAAAAATATCCATGGTATCCGAGCAATAGTTTGAATATTTCAATACAAGCTAGAAAAATACCTTAAAATGTTAAAATTAGTTATATTTTTTTATAATAAAGAACGACCTGTTGCCTATACTAAATTTTATAGGTCACTTAACTATAGTTTAGGTAATATATTGTATATAGTAACAAAAGTACATCATTAGAACTACCTTGTCTGAAACCCTACTAGATCAATAATGAATGTCAGTCATCATAGTTTTATATTAGAGCTATGACGTGAATAGAAAAATACGAAATTATATTGTTGTTTCTGAAGATCCGGGTTGCAGCGGTAGCTAGCAACCTAGTAAGAGACGATCACGTCCAATGTTAAGAAATATAAAAACCCCTAATTCCTAGAAAAATAGTCAGATCAAAACAAAAAGTACACCTTTAGAACCGCCTTGTCCGAAACCCCTATAAAGGAAACTTACCACCCTTTGGCTTGAATAAAAAAGAAGATATATTGGCTTGAAAATCAAGAAAATTGACTTTAACCACGTTATTCTCCACAAACGGGATATTTTTTTCTTTCTTTCTTCTCTTCCACAGATAGCTTAGCACTGGAACATCGTAGAGAGTTGTTCAATGGCTCATTTTAAAGGAAATCTCTAGATCTAGTGCCATTTGTACTTAATTTTTTTTTTAAATCAATTATTTTTTACGAAAAACTTAATTTTTTATATACAATATTGATCAATGACGTTATAGTCGTTGGATGTAGTACATAAAGGCTCGATCATCGAATTTAAGCTGAAACTAAGTAAAGGACAATTATGCCTCCATATATTCACAGTGATGTATAAGATTTCCCATTACATCTGTAAACTGTTCCACAGTTGCCGGTCCATACCTTGGAAGCTTTTCACTAAACATGCAACATTTCCTTTGGATATTACTATGAAGGTTTGCGAAAGCATCCGGGTTGCAGCGGTAGCTAGCTCCTAGAACTCCTAGAAACTCCTAGAAAAACCCTAACTCCTAGAAAAATAGTCAGATCAAAACAAAAAGCACACCATTAGAACCGCCTTGTCCGAAACCCCCATCATCGAATTTAAGCTGAAACTAAGTAAAGGACAATTATGCCTCCATATATTCACAGTGATGTATAAGATTTCCCATTACATCTGTAAACTGTTCCACAGTTGCCGGTCCATACCTTGGAAGCTTTTCACTAAACATGCAACATTTCTTTTGGATATTACTATGAAGTTTTGCGAAAGTCCGGGTTGCAGCGGTAGCTAGCAACCTAGTAAGAGACGATCACGTCCAATGTTAAGAAATATAAAAACCCATAGCTCCTAAAAAAGGAGTCAGATCAAAACAAAAAGTACACCATTAGAACCGCCTTGTCCGAAACCCCTGTATAGGAAACTTTCTGTCCCTTGGCTTGAACAGCAATGGAAATATATTGGCTTGAAAATCAAGAAAATTGACTTTAACCACGTTATTCTCGTCAAAAGGGATATTTTTTTCTTTTTTTTTGTATCCAGAGATAGCTTGGCACTGGAACATCGTAGAGGGTTTTTCAATAGCTCATTTTAAAGGAAATTAATTGGGTTAAAAATCTATAGTAACTAAAATAAATTATTTCTAAAAGAGAATAAATTTTTCCAATTAAAACTGTATTTTGATGCAGTGACGTCATAATTACTATATAAGATCATCATAGTTTTATATTAGAGCTATGACGTGAATAGAGTGACGTCATAATTAGTATATAAGGAAAGTCAAAACTGAAAATTCTCTCATTCTTGATTAGAATAATGGTTAGATCAAAGCAAGCTATACGCAAGTTGAAAAAACAGTACTACACAAACAACAGAGATAGTAACTTGAAAAGAAAAAAGCAAAGGTATTCAACCGACCAGGTGTATCGAGAAGTAATAATTGAGAGAGCAAAAAAAAAGGCATTCAACCGACCAGGCGTATCGAGAAGTAATAATTGAGAGAGCAAAAGAACGGTATGGTAATGATGAACATTACAGAGAAGCAAGAATTGAGCAGGCTAGACAAAAGAGCAGGGAACGGTATGATAATGATGAAGATTACCGAAACAAACATAAGAAAATATAATAAAGAACGACCTCTTACCTATATTAATTTATATTCTTTATAAATTATATAAATTAATATTCTTATTAGCTTGTGTAAACTGCAAAAATATCCATGGTATCTGAGCAGTAGTTTGAATATTTCAATACAAGCTAGAAAAATACCTTAAAATGTTAAAATTAGTTTATTTTTGGTTAGGTTCTAACTACCCGATGTGGGATTGACTATGTAGTTTCAGACCAAAAAATTCCATTTTTTAATATATCTTATTTTTCAGTTTAGAATCGCTAAAGTTATTATGTAAACTGCAAAAATATTTATGATATCTGAGCAATAATTTTAATCTTTTCATTCAAACTAACAAAATACCTGAAAATTTAAAAACTAGTTTTACTTTTTGTTAGGTTATGGATATTTGATACGAATCATAAGAAGTGTTATGAGTTTAAATAAAGTATTATGACGAGTCATAAGAAGCGAGTTAGTACAAAAAAACAGAGACAACATCTTGAAAAATGAAATAGTAGAGATGAAAACACAACGACCTTTTGCCTATACTAGATAAATGCTTACGCAAAGAAGATAATAAAGACGCCTACTATTCTTCTTAAAAGATACAGTAAAGAACAAGCCTTAGCCCATAGTAGCAGAAATAAGAATATCTAGGTTGCAGTGGTAGCTAGCAACCTAGTAAGAAACGCCAAATTAAAAGATGAACAATAGAAGAACAAACCATTGCTTATATTGAACTTAGTTAGCTGCCTGATTATTTGAGGTTCGTCTCTTACTATTCCAAAGAAGAAAAAGCCGTAGGCTTTTTCCTGTTTGTAATAATACATTAAAAGATAACCATATGTGACGTAATATTACATAAAGGATCGATATGATTCATCATAAATCACAGTTAAGAACCAGACTACCAAAAGAGCGCATTTTTAATATGACTAATCTTTATTAAGATCCATAATAGTTATAGAAACATGCTTATAATAAAGAACGACCTCTTGCCTATACTAAATTTTATACTCCACTTAACTTCTTGTAATTAAAATAAATTATTTTTATTACATTAAGATTTACAATAAAAGACGATCATTGGTTATTACATTAAATACATAAAGGACCGATACTTACAGTAAAGAACGATCTCTCTCCCATACTAACTGATGTATGGTGGTTCCAGGTGTAGTTACATAAAGGACGATTATAGCTCATCATAAATGGTGTTTGTCAATTATCTGGGTTGCAGCGGTAGCTAGCAACCTAGTCTGGGTTGCAGCGGTAGCTAGCAACCTAGTAAGAGACGATCACGTCCAATGTTATCCGGGTTGCAGCGGTAGCTAGCAACCTAGTAAGAGACGATCACGTCCAATGTTAAGAAATATAAAAACCCATAACTCCGAAAAACAGAGTCAGATCAAAACAAAAAGTACACCATTAGAACCGCCTTGTCCGAAACCCCTATAAAGGAAACTTACCTCCCTTTGGCTTGAATAACAAAGAAAATATATTGGCTTGAAAATCAAGAAAATTGACTTTACCACGTTATTCTCCACAAACGGGATATTTTTTCTTTCCGCTTTTTCTTTCTGCTCAGCTAGCTGGGCACTGGAAAATCATAGAGAGCTGTATAATAGCTCATTTTAAAGGAAATTGCAACATCTAGTCACTTTTGTATTTAAAAATAAAATACTTTTTAAAGTAGAATCAATTTTGTCAAAAAAATTGCATTTTGATGTATTTTCATACTGCAGTCTTTTCAAAGATATTTGAATTTTGAAGCAATAAAACAGTCCATGTAATGAACTCTATAGTAATAATAGCTACTTGTCTCAATAGTAACCGAAACTCCTGGAACCAAAATTTTCTTTTTGGCTTAATCGCTAAAATTATTATGTAAACTGCAAAAATATTTATGATGCCTAATCAGTAATAGTAATTTTTTAATTTAAACAACAAAAATACATGAAAATTCTAAAATTAGTTTTGCTTTTTGTCTCCTGGAAGAAATTTTTTTTTCATCTCAGTTCAAATTTATTATTGTATCCTGTAACCCGTAAAGTACATATCTCCATATTATTGTCTCATAATTGCAATTATTTTAGTTTTCAGTCCAGAATCACTAAACTTATTATTTAAACTGCAAAAATATTTATGGTGTCTAACCAATAATACTAATTTTGTAATTCAAACAAGATAAATACCTGAAAATTTTAAAATTAGTTTTGTTTTATGCTAGGTTTTAGATACTCGACACGGGATTTTGTGTGCTTAATAATTTTAAATCTGAAAAAATATGGTCTCACGCGAGTGCAAAAAAAGAAAGAATAACCAAAAACAATATCAAAATAGAACAATCCAAATTTCTACTAATAGAAAACTTTACTACACAAAAAATAAAGCTAACATCCTGAAATATAAGAAAAGTTTATTTAAAAGAGATAAAAATGCCACCAAACGCAATAAAGCTCGAGCACGCGTAAGGATTGCTACTAAGATGTCTTGTGATCCAGGATTTAAGAAAATGAAATATGACAGAGCAAAACAGAGGTATCTTACGGATCAGGGGTATCGAGAAGGGAAAATTGAGACAGCGAAACAAAAGAGCAAGGAACGGTATGATAACGATATAGATTACCGAAACAAACATAAGAAAAAAGTTGCTACCAGAATAATGGGTAGATACTGGGGTGACAAAAGCTATAATGAAAAAATTAAATTCTCTGCGAGGTTGTACCGAAGAACGCATAAGGACAAAGGGAAAAATTACATTCAGAAATACAAGAAGATGGCAAAAATGCAGGCTGATCTTTGTAAATTGAGAAACATTTTACGCATGTTTTATCGGGATCACGAAAAGTATTCGAAATTACAGATTAAAATTCTCTTTGAAAGAGCGGATGCTGTTGAAAAGTCGGCTAGAAATGCTTTGGCAAAGCTTCATGGCAATATCCAAAAGAAATGTTGTCAGTTTAACGAAAAGCTTCCAAGGTATGGATTGGCAACTGCGGAACAGTTTATAGATGCAATGGAAAATGTTCGACAACATTATAATAAAGAACGACCTCTTGCCTATACTAAATTTTATACGCCACTTAATTATAGTATAGGTTAGTACTTCAACAGATGGCATGGCACTGGAACATCGTAGAGAGTTGTTCAATGGCTCACTTTAAAGGAAATTAATGGGGTTAAAAATCTTTTGTAATTAAAACAAATTATTTTTATTACATTAAGAAATTTTAATTATGTTCCTTAAGAAATCATCATAAGTAAAAATTTCCCCAACGGAAATTGAACTCAAGCCTACTGGGTGAGAGCTATCCCAACCTCTAGACCATATAGGATATATTAAAATATCCGATTAATGAAGTTTATGTTAAAGAACAAATTATAATCCTAGTTAGCTGCCTGATTATTTGAGGATCGTCTCTTACTATTCCAAAGAAGAAAAAGCCGTAGGCTTTTTCCTGTTTGTAATTTATTTCATAATAAAGTATTACAGTAAAGAACGATCTTTCACCCGTAGTAACTGATATATGGTGGTTCCAGGGGTAGTCCGGGTTGCAGCGGTAGCTAGCAACCTAGTAAGAGACGATCACCTCCAATGTTAAGTAATATAAAATCCCCCAACTCCTAAAAAAAAGTCAGATCAAAACAAAAGTACACCATTAGAACCGCCTTGTTTACATTAAAAGACGATCATTATAAGAAAAAACTATTTCTATATATTGGACTTAAACAGCTGCCTGATTCTCTGAGGTCGTCTCTTTTCGGCACAGCTGGTGGGGAACTGGGGAATCATATATAATAAAGAACGACCTCTTGCCTATACTAAATTTTATACGTCACTTAATTATAGTATAGGTTAGTAATTCCACAGATAGCTTGGCACTGGAACATCGTAGAGAGTTGTTTAATGGCTCATTTTAAAGCAAATTAATGGGGTTAAAAACTTTTTGTAGTTATCCGGGTTGCAGCGGTAGCTAGCAACCTAGTAAGAGACGATCACCTCCAATGTTAAGAAATATAAAAACCCGTAGCTCCTAAAAAAAGAGTCAGATCAAAACAAAAAGTACACCATTAGAACCGCCTTGTACAAATCCTCCATAAAGGAAACTTACCGCCCTTTGGCTTGAATAACAAAGAAAATATATTGGCTTGAAAATCAAGAAAATAGACTTTTACCACGTTATTCTCCCCAAACGGGATATTTTTTTCTTTTTTCTTTTTTTTTCTTTTGTATCCAGAGATAGCTTGGCACTGGAACATCGTAGAGGGTTGTTCAATAGCTCATTTTAAAGGAAATTAATTGGGTTAAAAATCTATAGTAACTAAAATAAATTATTTTTAAAAGAGAATAAATTTTTTCAATAAAAACTGTATTTTTGATGCAGTGACGTCATAATTACTATATAAGAAACGTCAAAACTGCAAAAGGTCTCATTCATGAATACATAATGGTTAGATCAAAGCAAGCTGCACGCAAGTTAAAAAATCAGTACTAAAAAATCAAGAAAAGTGGCAGCTACTGCAACATTCTGCCTAAACGGGATATTTTTTTTCTCTTTCTTTGTTTCCAGTATAATTATAATAAAGAACGAATAATTTTCCGATTATCCACTAATAACCATATAGAACGAATATTTTACCGATTATCCACTAATAACCATATATGACGTAATAAGTGACATGACGTAATATCTAGAACCTATTGTGTACTAATAATAGTACACAATAGGGTTATGACTTAATGAGCAACGTGACGTAAAAATTGAAAAAATTAATTTTTATTTTATTTTCGTTTTTAGTTCAGAATCGCTAAAGTTATAAACTGCAAAAATGTTTATGGTGTCTGAACAATAGTTTTAATCTTTTAATTTAGACTAGAAAAATACCTGAAAATTTAAAAATTAGTTTAATTTTTTGTTAGGTTCTTGATGCTTGATACGGGATATAAATCCGGGTTGCAGCGGTAGCTAGCAACCTAGTAAGAGACGATCACGTCCAATGTTAAGAAATATAAAAACCCATAGTTCCTAACAAAGGAGTCAGATCAAAACAAAAAGTACACCATTAGAACCGCCTTGTCCGAAACCCCTGCATAGTAAAATTTCTGTCCCTTGGCTTGAACAGCAAGGGAAATATATTGGCTTGAAAATCAAGAAAAGTGGCAGCTACTACAACATTCTGCCTAAACGGGATATTTTTTTTTCTTTTTTTCTTTTTTTTTCTTTTGTATCCAGAGATAGCTTGGCACTGGAACATCGTAGAGGGTTGTTCAATAGCTCATTTTAAAGGAAATTAATTGGGTTAAAAATCTATAGTAACTAAAATAAATTATTTCTAAAAGAGAATAAATTTTTCCACCAAAAACTGCATTTTGATGTCTTTTCACACTGCAGTCTTTCAAACATAATCGTATACCAGCGGTAAGAATTGAACCCACGCCTCTGAAGAGACTGGTGGCTAACACCAGTGCCTTGGACCACTCGGCCAGGCTGCCTCATAAATAAATATATATGTGAATTTGGGTTGCAGCAGTAGCTAGCAACCTAGTAAGAGACGATCAGTCCAATGCTAAGAAATATAAAAACCCAAAACTCCTAAAAATAGAGTCAGATCAAAACAAAAGTACATCATTAGAAATACCTTGTCTGAAACCCTACTAGATAAATAATGAACGTCATCATAGTTTTATATTAGAGTTATGACGTGAATAGAGTGACGTCATAATTAGTATATAAGGAAAGTCAAAACTGAAAATTCTCTCATTCTTGATTAGAATAATGGTTAGATCAAAGCAGGCTATACGCAAGTTGAAGAAAGAGTACTACACAAACAACAGAGATAGTAACTTGAAAAGAAAAAAGCAAAGGTATTCAACCGACAGGCTTATCGAGAAGTAATAATTGAGAGAGCAAAAGAAAACAGCAAGTTGTGTTATCATTACAGTAAAGAACGATCGCTCATGCATAGTAACTGATATATGGTGGTTCCAGGGGTAGCTACTTGAGGTTCTTCTCTTACTATTTCAAAGAAGAAAAAGCCATAGGCTTTTTCCTGTTTGTAATGATATAGCATAAAACGAATTCCAATTTGTAACTGACGTCACCCTGGTTGTTATCGTAAAGAACAAACTCTTGCCCTTAGTTACCTACTATGTCTTGTCAAATTAGCTAATTAATTTCATCTAATTTTACTATATAAGAAGCGTCAGAACTGTAAATGTTCACATTCATAATTACATAATGGTTTCAATCAAGCAAGCTGCACGCAAATTGAAAAAAACAGTACAACACAAACAACAGAGATATTATCTTGAAAAGAAAAAAGCAAAGGTATTCAACCAACCAGGCGTATCGAGAAGTAATCAAACAAAACAGCAAGATGTGTTATCACAATGATGAAGATTATAGACATGCAAAAATTGAGACAGCCAAACAAAAGATCAAGGAACGGTATGGTAATGATGAAGATTACAGAGATTATAATAAAGAACGAACTCTTGCCCTTAGTTACCTATGTCTTGTCAAATTAGCTAAGTAATTTCACCGGATTTTGTTTTAAAAATAATTCCCACACTGGGATTCCCGCACTGAGAAACTCAAACGCCTAGACCTCAGGAAGAGTAATTACCCTCTAGAAATTCCTATTGACTTGATAGCTCATTGCTCTGAGTAGCTTAGTCCTATTTTGGCTGCCTGTTTCAATCAATGTCTAATAGATGGTACATTCCCGGATTGCTTCAAGATAGCCTTTATAACTCCCATTCCTAAAATAAAAAAAACCCTCTCACCTAACGATTTTGTGCCCGATTTAAAAAATCCCGTGCCTTTCCAAAGTGTTTGAAGGCTTTATCTGTGAATATTTATATGGAGATATTGAAGCTAATTTAGACCCTCGGCAATTTGGTTCAGGCCTGGACATAATACTACCCACTATCTCGTATGTCTTCTTGACGATCCCACCAAATTTATAACATGTCTCATGAAGAAATTGTGTCAAGAGATATCATGTCCCGTCAGTATTTAAAAGTCCCTGATAAGAATTATCCAATGTTGAAATTTCCTTATCTGATGATGTCACCTCGTTATCCCAATATTTCTAACTGGTGATTGACAGCTGTCATCTTTTCCTTATCTGATTGGCTGTCATGTTGTTCGTACTGTTGTTCATACCGTTAATAGGTCATTGATCTTGTCATGCTCATATTTACTGAACATGTTGCGTCACTCCGAAAGTAGTTCACTTTAGTTTAGTACCTTCTGGGACCCTCCTACTAGCGTAGTTGATTTCCAGACAGAAAATATGTTTTGAGGATGACACTCCCTCGGGGCAAGGATTGTAAGTTATGCCCAGAGGGCATATAAGGGTTTTATAGAAGGCATTGTTTTAGAAACCTCAAAAAAGTCTCTTTCGATTGGAAATTAAAAGGGCTAGTGTCCTTTTCAATAATCGAAAGTGATTGGATGGCAACTAGAAACTCCAAAGGGCTCATTCAATTGGAAATTGAAAGGTCTGGTGCCTTTTTTAATAGTTGAAAGTGATTGGATAGTGACAAAAGCCCCTCTCACGCCCACCATTTTCCCTAACACATCCAGTCAAAATTTTGAGATATCTATTTTGTTCAACGTAGTTAAAAGTTCTGGAAATTAGGTCATTTGGGATGATAGCCCCCTCAGAGCTTTCAGTGCAAGGGTTGTACGTTATGCCCTGGGAGCATATAAAGTTTGTATTGAAAGCGTTGTCGAGCCATCATCGTAAAAGACCTAATTTCCAAATTTTCCAATTGAATGAGACCTTTTGAAGTTTCTACGACAACGCTTTCAATACAAACTTTATATGCTCCCGGGGCATAACGTACAACCCTTGCACTGAAAGCTCTGAGGAGGCTATCATCCCAAATGACCTAATTTCCAGAACTTTTAACTACGTTGAACAAGACAGATATCTCAAAATTTTGACTGGATGTGTTAGGGAAAATGGTAGGCGTGAGAGGGGCTTTTGTCACTATCCAATCACTTTCAACTATTAAAAAAGGCACCAGACCTTTCAATTTCCAATTGAATGAGCCCTTTGGAGTTTCTAGTTGCCATCCAATCACTTTCGACTATTGAAAAGGACACTAGCCCTTTTAATTTCCAATCGAAAGAGACTTTTTTGAGGTTTCTAAAACAATGCCTTCTATAAAACCCTTATATGCCCTCTGGGCATAACTTACAATCCTTGCCCCGAGGGAGTGTCATCCTCAAAAACATATTTTCTGTCTGGAAATCAACTACGCTAGTAGGAGGGTCCCAGAAGGTACTAAACTAAAGTGAACTACTTTCGGGAGTGACACAACATGTTCAGTAAATATGAGCATGACAAGATCAATGACCTATTAACGGTATTAACAACAGTACGAACAACATGACAGCCAATCAGATAAGGAAAAGATGACAGCTGTCAATCACCAGTTAGAAATATTGGGATAACGAGGTGACATCATCATCCGGGTTGCAGCGGTAGCTAGCAACCTAGTAAGAGACGATCACCTCCAATGTTAAAAAATATAAAAACCCGTAGCTCCTAAAAAAGAGTCAGATCAAAACAAAAAGTACACCATTAGAACCACCTTGTCCAAATCCTCCATAAAGGAAACTTACCGCCCTTTGGCTTGAATAACAAAGAAAATATATTGGCTTGAAAATCAAGAAAATAGACTTTTACCACGTTATTCTCCCCAAACGGGATATTTTTTTTTTTTTCTTTTTTCTTTTCCACAGATAGCTTGGCACTGGAACATCGTAGAGGGTTGTTCAATAGCTCATTTTAAAGGAAATTAATTGGGTTAAAAACCTTTTGTAACTAAAATAAATTATTTCTAAAAGAGAATAAATTTTTCCAATAAAAACTGTATTTTTGATGCAGTGACGTCATAATTACTATATAAGAAACGTCAAAACTGTAAATGGTCTCATTCATGAATACATAATGGTTAGATCAAAGTTATAATAAAGATCGTTACAGTAAAGAACGATCTCTCGCCAATAGTAACTGATATACGGTGGCTCCAGGGGTAGTATAATAAAGAACGACCTTTTGCCTATACTAAATTTTTTTACAATAAAGAACGACACCTAGCCCATTAAAAATGAAACATAAATAGGGATTATGTAATTTCCATCAGTATCATGGCTGTAGAGACGGCTGATACCTAGTAAAGAACAAACCATTACAGCAAAGAACATTTCATGTTAAAGATTGATCAATGATGCCATAATCATAGTTTGTAGCCAGGTCGTCTCTTACTATTCCAATCAAGAAAAAGCCATAGGCTTTTTCCTGTTTGTAATTTCACATCATCCGGGTTATATATCGTCCAATGTTAAGATATATAAAAACCCATAACTCCTAAAAAAAAGTCAGATCATCCGGGTTTATCTATATAGGTCTATATAGGTCGTATATAGGAGTTGCCAGCAATCTTCGTGTTAATTTTGCTTGTTTTGAGTTTGACTCTGTTATTTATTATAATTTTTGGTCGTTTTGAGTTTCATTTATTTACTAATTGTGATTTGTGGTAGTTTTACGCTTGGTTAGGAAAGGGAGGATGTCGTAAAGACACAGTTGAGGAAAATAATGAAAGCTTCCTGGGAGGGGGTGAAGAGGAAGACTTTGAATAGCTTGGGAAAGGAGAAGTGTGTAGCTGTGTTGGCCTCAAAAGGCTTGTTGCTACTATGAGGTGTCAGTAGTAATAGTAGTAGTAGTAGTGTGTAGAAACAACTAGGTTTGATCCCCAGGTCCCATATCCCAAGCTGAGGATGGTACCCTGGCATTTTATGAGCTGAAAAAAAGGATATAGATAAGTGCATGAAAAAAGAAACAGAGAAAAACACATTGAATAGCAAACGGGAATATGACTTATGAATATAGAATGACACAGTAATTATGATATTGTAGGGTTAAATATTCCAGAAAATTACGTTTCAACAAGGAACATGTTAAGCAGGAAGGAACAATTGAATTCACGAAAGAATTTCTAAATTCAACTGAAATTGCTTATTTGACATCCTATTGCTTGAAATTAAAGAATAAAAGGGCGATTATGCCTATTTAGATATTTCAGAGGGCATAGGTATTAGAGCACAGGATTCTGAATGAATCAAAATAGCTAAAGTAAAGGGCATAAAACAAAGCCTGAGGTACTAATGCACGAAAATGAAGCGCAATCGAGATCTGCGGTTAGAAGACATTTGACAACCAGTATCACAACGAATACATCGAATCGTAAATGAAATCTGCAGTTAGAAGAGAAGCAACAAGGAGAATAAAAAATTACAGTAAGGACCGAAGTTTATCTCATAGTAAATAGTGACGAAGACCACGCTGTGTTTTGTAAAATCATGGTTACCGTAGTTGGTGCAATCTATTAAAAGGCAAACTACAGTCCATAGTAACCAAATCCGGGTTGCAGCGGTAGCTAGCAACCTAGTAAGAGACGATCACGTCCAATGTTAAGAAATATAAAAACCCATAGCTCCTAACAAAGGAGTCAGATCAAAACAAAAAGTACACCATTAGAATCGCCTTGTCCGAAACCCCTGTATAGGAAACTTTCTGTCCCTTGGCTTGAACAGCAAGGGAAATATATTGGCTTGAAAATCAAGCAAATTGACTTTTACCACGTTATTCTCCCCAAACGAGATATTTTTTTCTTTTTTTTTTCTTTCTTTTCCAGAGATAGCTTGGCACTGGAACATCGTAGAGGGTTGTTCAATGGCTTATTTTAAAGGAAATTAATTGGGTTAAAAATCTTTTGTAACTAAAATAAATTATTTCTAAAAGAGAATAAATTTTTCCAATAAAAACTGTATTTTTGATGCAGTGACGTCATAATTTTATAATAAAGATCGAACTCTTCCCTATACTAACTTGCATAGGCAACTTCACTATAGTTAAGATTACAGTATTTATATTATACATCATTATAAATTATAAAAGGTTCGAATGTTCGAAGATTATAGAGTTAAAAATTTTTCCACACCGGGAATCGAACCGGGCCTGTTAAGTGAAAGTTAACTATCCTAGCCACTAGACCATATGGGACCATAAAGAAGTATGATTTAAGAACCATATGCATATTATTATTTCACCATACCAATTATAATAAGGCCAAAACAAAATCGTCGACTTACAACCTTACTTTTGACACATCAGTTAAATCTTCATCAGCCTTAAAAATGTTTTAACAATAAAGTTACAATAAAGAAGGACACCTAGCCCATGTTAACTGTGACATAAATAGTTATAATAAAGATCGAACTCTTCCCTATACTAACTTGCATAGGCAACTTCACTATAGTTAAGATTACAGTATTTATATTATACATCATTATAAATTATAAAAGGTTCGAATGTTCGAAGATTATAGAGTTAAAAATTTTTCCACACCGGGAATCGAACCCGGGCCTGTTGAATGAAAGTTAACTATCCTAGCCACTAGACCATATGGGACCATAAACAAGTATGATTTAAGAACCATATGCATATTATTATTTCACCATACCAATTATAATAAGGCCAAAACAAAATCGTCGACTTGCAACCTTACTTTTGACACATTAGTTAAATCTTCATCAGACTTAAAAAATGTTTTGCTAGTTTTACATGAAAGAACGAACCTTAGCCCATAGTAGCAGAAATAAATTACATTAAAGAACGAACTTTCATCCATAGTAATTGAGGTATTATAAGAAATCATTATATAGATAATGCATTTTCCTTAATGATTAATATTAGACATAAATTAAAATCTTGTTACATTAAAGAACGAACTGTATTCCATGGTAACTGAAGTGTTAATGGGAATTTACAATAAGGAACGAACTGTAACCCCTAGTAACTGAAGTACTAAATTAAACAGCTCGTGGTCATAATAAAGAGCTGTGTAATGGCTCATTTTAAAGGAAACTGCTGTAGAAACCTTATATAGAAACATATAGAAACTTTTTGTAATTAACTAAAATAGTTATTATTATAAAATAAATTGTTACGATATGGTAAAGAACTAACTCTAGGCCATAGTAACAAATTTAATTTTGAAAAGGAAGAATTACGGCAGAAACCTAAATGGTAGTATAAGTAAGCTACATTTCATAAGATCTGTCCACCGGGATTTGAACTCAGATTTCTTGTTTCAAAGTCCTAAGTGTTAACCACTACACCAAGAAACGTACATATATAAAAGAATTTTAACAGTATATGATATTACAACTTAAAGACCGAACTCTAACCATCATCCGGGTTGCAGCGGTAGCTAGCATTATCTGGGTTGCAGCGGTAGCTAGCAACCTAGTAAGAGACGATCACGTCCAATGTTAAGAAATATAAAAACCCATAGCTCCTAAAAAAAGAGTCAGATCAAAACATTATAATAAAGAACGACCTCTTACCTATGCTAAATTTTATACGCCATTTAATTATAGTATAGGTTAGTAATTCAACAGATACCATGGCACTGGAACATTGTAGAGAGTTGTTCAATGGCTCATTTTGAAGGAAATTAATGGGGTTAAAAACTTTTTGTAATTAAAACAATTATTTTTATTACATTTGATAATAAAGATCAAACTCTTCCCTATACTCACTTGCATACGCAACTTCACTATAGTTAAGATTACAGTATTTATATTATACATCATTATAAATTATAAAAGGTTCAAATGTTAGAAGATTATAGAGTTAAAAATTTTCCCACACCGGGAATCGAACCCGAGCCTGTTAAGTGAAAGTTAACTATCCTAGCCACAAGACCATATGGAACCATAAAGAAGTATGATTTAAGAGCCATATGCATATTATTATTTCACCATACCAATTATAATAAGGCCAAAACAAAATCATCGACTTGCAACCTTACTTTTGACACATTAGTTAAATCTTCATCAGGCTTAAAAAATGTTTTGCTAGTTTTACATGAAAGAACTAAACTTAGCCCATAGTAGCAGAAATAAGAATATCTAGGTTGCAGCGGTAGCTAGCAACCTATTACATAATCCGGTTTAAGTGGTAGCTAGCAACCTAGTAAGAAACGCCAAATTAAAAGATGATCATTAGAAGAACAAACAATTGCTTATATTGGACTTAGTTAGCTGCCTGATTCTTTGAGGTTCGTCTGTTACTATTCTAAAGAAGAAAAAGCCGTAGGCTTTTTCCTGTTTGTAATTATTATTATTATCCGGGTTGCAGCGGTAGCTAGCAACCTAGTCCGGGTTGCAGCGGTAGCTAGCAACCTAGTAAGAGACGATCACGTCCAATGTTAAGAAATATAAAAACCCATAGTTCCTAACAAAGGAGTCAGATCAAAACAAAAAGTACACCATTAGAACCGCCTTGTCCGAAACCCCTGTATAGGAAACTTTCTGTCCCTTGGCTTGAACAGCAAGGGAAATATATTGGCTTGAAAATCAAGAAAAGTGGCAGCTACTACAACATTCTGCCTAAACGGGATATTTTTTCTTTCTTTTTTTCTTTTTTTCTTTTCCACAGAGAGTTATAATAAAGAACGAATATTTTAACCGATTATCTACTAATAACCATATATGACGTAATAAGTGACATGACGTAATATCTAAAACCTATTGTGTACTAATAATCATATATGACTTAATGAGCGACGTGACGTAAAAATTGAAAAAATTAATTTTTGTTTTATTTTCGTTTTTAGTTCAGAATCGCTAAAGTTATAAACAGAAAAAATATTTATGGTGTCTGAACAATAGTTTTAATCTTTTAATTTAGACTAGAATTATAGTAAAGAACGAGCTCTAAATGATGGTTGTACCTATAGCTGCAATCAAGTAAAAGACAAACAGAAGCACATAGTAACTAAAACTTTAAAATATATTTTGAAAAATCATAATTGCTTTGGTGGGCGCAAACTAGTGAAAAGCGAATCAGAGCCCATAGTAACCAAAAAGTGAAAAAACACGTTTTTGAAAACAGTAATAAAGAACGAATTCAAGGTCATAATAACTGAAATGTTAAAATAAATCATCATGTTTATTTTTGCTAAATCCACAATTTTATAGTAAAGAACGAGCTCTAAATGATGGTTGTACCTATAGCTGCAATCAAGTAAAAGACAAACAGAAGCCCATTGTAACTAAAAGTTTAAAACGTGTTTAGAAAAATCATTATTGCAGTAGTTGGCACAACCTAGTGAAAGGCGAATCAGAGCCCATAGTAACCAAAAAGTGAAAAAACACGTTTTTGAAAACAGTAATAAAGAACGAATTCTAGGCCATAGTAACTGAAATGTTAAAATAAATCATCATGTTTATTTTTGCTAAATCCACAATTTTACAGTAAGGAGCGAGCTCTAAATGATGGTTGTAGCTATAGCTGCAATCAGGTAAAAGACAAACCGAAGCCCATTGTAACTAAAAGTTTGAAACATGTTTTGAAAAATCATTATTGCAGTAGTTATAAAGCAAATCGATGAAGAAATGCGGAATTCCAAAAACAATACTTTTGATATTGATCCCTTACTACAGGCGGATTTGAACCCGCTAACCATGAGGCACACTTTCATCAATTGTGCTGTAGTAAGGTATTCATTGATTTGATTTTTCTACAAAACTGTGTATATACGTAAAAATAAA
The DNA here is from genome assembly GCA_027921565.1 of Artemia sinica. NCBI lineage: Eukaryota > Metazoa > Arthropoda > Branchiopoda > Anostraca > Artemiidae > Artemia > Artemia sinica. The sequence continues at coordinate 55,943,630 of CM051256.1, read as the reverse complement.
TTTTGATAAGCGTATTCTAATGGCAATCTTTGGTACTTTTCAATTGAATCGTTTTAAATTACAGTATAGATAAGACTGTGTTATCATTATATGATAACATATCAGTTTTCAGCTCTACATGTATACTCAACAAGACACATTTAGAGAATAGACTCTTGCCAATAGTAACTGAACTATTAGAACAGATCTTAATAAGCATGAGATATTTTAATAAATCATCATAAGCATGATGATGCAACACACTTGTCTTTTAACTAGTTTACATATAAAACTGGACGCTGGTATCCGGGTTTCAGCGGTAGCTAGTAAGAGACGATCACGTCCCATACTAAGAAATACCGTAGCCGATAACTCCTAAAACTATAGTCAGATCAAAACACAAAATATACTATAAGAATTACCTTGTCAAAAATTACATAAAGGACCGATATAGTTCATGATAAGTGGTATTTGTCAATTAGGTCCGGGTTGCAGCGGTAGCTAGCAACCTAGTAAGAGACGATCACGTCCAATGTTAAGAAATATAAAAACCCCTAACTCCTAAAATAAGAGTTAGATCAAAACAAAAAGTACACCAATAGAACCGCCTTGTCCGAAACCCCTACAAAGGATACTTACCGCCCTTTGGCTTGAATAACAAAGAAAATATATTGGCTTGAAAATCAAGAAAATTGACTTTAACCACGTTATTCTCCACAAACGGGATATTTTTTTCTTTCTTTCTTCTTTTCCACAGATAGCTTGGCACTGGAACATCGTAGAGAGTTGTTCAATGTCTCATTTTAAAGTAAATCTCTAGATCTAGTGCTATTTGTACTTAATTTTTTTTAATTAATTATTTTTTTCGAAAAACTTAATTTTTTATATACAATATTGATCAATGACGTCATAGTCGTTGGATGTAGTTAGTATCCGGGTTGCAGCGGTAGCTAGCAACCTATTAAGAGACGATCACGTCCTATGTTAAGAAATATAAAAACCCATAGTTCCTAACAAAGGAGTCAGATCAAAGCAAAAAGTACACCATTAGAACCGCCTTGTCCGAAACCCCTGTATAGTAGACTTTCAGTCCCTTGGCTTGAACAGCAAGGGAAATATATTGGCTTGAAAATCAAGAAAAGTGGCAGCTACTACAACATTCTGCCTAAACGGGATATTTTTTTCTTTTTTCTTTTTTTTCCACAGATAGATTGGCACTGGAACATCGTAGAGGGTTGTTCAATAGCTCATTTTAAAGGAAATTAATTTGGTTAAAAACCTTTTGTAACTAAAATAAATTATTTCTAAAAGAAAATAAATTTTTCCACCAAAAACTATATTTTTGATGTCTTTTCACACTGCAGTCTTTCAAACATAATCGTATACCAGCGGTAAGATTTGAACCCACGCCTCCGAAGAGACTGGTAGCTAAAACCAGTGCCTTGGACCACTCGGCCAGGCTACCTCTCATAATTTGGGTTGCAGCAGTAGCTAGCAACCTAGTAAGAGACGATCAGTCCAATGCTAAGAATTATAAAAACCCAAAACTCCTAAAAATAGAGTAAGATCAAAACAAAAGTACATCATTAGAACTACCTTGTCTGAAACCTTACTAGATAAATAATGAATTTCGTCATAGTTTTCCGGATTGCAGCGGTAGCTAGCAACCTAGTAAGTTACAGTAAAGAACGACCTCTCGCCAATAGTAACTGATATACGGTGGCTCCAGGGGTAGCTACAAGTACATAATGACAGTAAGGAATTAAATTTCTTTGGAGTACCGAAAAAATTCAACTCTTATGATGGTCGATATCCGAGAGTGAGATCTCGTAGAGACGATTGCACTCACAGAGAATGCCAACATAAAAATAATAGTCGATGAAGAGGGGCATCTTCTTCCTAGTGGTTGTGGTAACACGTTACCCAGTGTTAAACTCTATCACCAGCTTTCGGGTATTAGCATCCGACGAAAGGTATAAAGAAGAAAGGCGTTCTCTTTGACTAATATCATAAACCATATCCTGTCTACGTGCCAGAACTGTTACCTATGTAAAAATAATGTGGTAATGGACAGGGTGTCCATTACCAAATTCACAAGAAATCAATACCATAATGTAGAAATTAAGGCCATTCTCTTGAAATCTGGACAAATTCATAAAAAATCAAGACCCAACTGTAGAAACCAGGGTCAACGTAAAAAAACATTACTGATACATAGAAATCGTGATGAATTGATAGAAAACCATAACCAATGCATAAAAATCCAGAAACATCTTATAGAAATTATACGCTCTGCATAGAAATCGACACAAATTATTCAAAATCAAGGTCAACTCTAAAAATCCAGACGGAACCAGAAGACATTGAGACAAAATTCTAATTAAAATAATAAAGTATATACAAATATTCAATGATATAAAATATTTTCATAGCCCCTCCCAACCCTCCCCAAAAAATCAGCTTATGGGTGCCCATGGGTGTGATAGAACTTAAAAGACAGCTGTGTATAGGCTCATTTGACATGAAGTTGCAATCTTTAGTCGTTTTGTAATTGAAAATACTTAATATATGAAGTAAAATCTAATTTTTGGCAAAAAATGAATCTTAACAAACAAGACGACGAATGACGTCATATGTCGCAAGTTACAATAACAAACGACATCATATTTAAACGAGAACCAGAATATTTAAAACCACGTGACGCTACTGCAAATTACGTCATTCTTAATTATAAAAGGCTGCACAAATGGCCAAGGTTTCAGTTGTAAAAAGGCTATTATGATTCGTTCACCAAACAGCATAAGTGTTGAAGCAAGGGATTATCGGCTAAAAGATAAAAAAACAAAGGTGAGTAAGAAGAAGCTTGAGATTTTAAAGAAGAAATTTGGAGGTAAAGTTAGAAAGCACCGTAAGATTATAAAAGGCTGCACAAATTGCCAAGGTTTTAGTTGTGAAAAGGCTATTATGATTCATTCACCAAACAGCATAAGTGTTGAAGCAAGGAATTCTCGGATAAAAGACAAAGAAAAAAAGGTGAGTAAGAAAAAGCTTGAGATTTTAAACAAGAAATGCCGTGCTGCCGGGCAACTTGATTTATTAAATTCAGATCTGTCTTGTAGCATTTGTAGCGAGGTATTCACAAAACCAATTAGGCTGCCGTGCATGCATACATTCTGCAAAACATCCGGGTTGCAGCGGTAGCTAGCAACCTAGTAAGAGACGATCACGTCCAATGTTAAGAAATATAAAAACCCATAGTTCCTAACAAAGGAGTCAGATCAAAACAAAAAGTACACCATTAGAACCGCCTTGTCCGAAAACCCTGTATAGGAAACTTTCAGTCCCTTGGCTTGAACAGCAAGGGAAATATATTGGCTTGAAAATCAAGAAAAGTGGCAGCTACTACAACATTCTGCCTAAACGGGATATTTTTTTTTCTTTTTTTCTGTTCCACAGATAGCTTGGCACTGGAACATCGTAGAGAGTTGTTCAATGGCTCATTTTAAAGAAAATTAATTGGGTTAAAAATCTATAGTAACTAAAATAAATTATTTCTAAAAGATAATAAATTTTTCCACCAAAAACTGCATTTTTGATGTCTTTTCACACTGCAGTCTTTCAAACATAATCGTATACCAGCGGTAAGATTTGAACCCACGCCTCCGAAGAGACTGGTGGCTAACACCAGTGCCTTGGACCACTCGGCCAGGCTGCCTCTAGTAACTGAATCCGGGTTGCAGCGGTAGCTAGCAACCTAGTAAGAGACGATCACGTCCAATGTTAAGAAATATAAAAACCCATAGTTCCTAACAAAGGAGTCAGATCAAAACAAAAAGTACACCATTAGAACCGCCTTGTCCGAAACCCCTGTATAGGAAACTTTCTGTCCCTTGGCTTGAACAGCAAGGGAAATATATTGGCTTGAAAATCAAGAAAATTGACTTTAACCACGTTATTCTCCCCAAACGGGATATTTTTTTCTTTTTTCTTTTTTTTTCTTTTCCACAGATAGCTTGGCACTGGAACATCGTAGAGGGTTGTTCAATAGCTCATTTTAAAGTAAATTAATTGGGTTAAAAACCTTTTGTAACTAAAATAAATTATTTCTAAAAGAGAATAAATTTTTCCACCAAAAACTGCATTTTCGATGTCTTTTCACACTCCAGTCTTTCAAACATAATCGTATACCAGCGGTAATTACAGTAAGGACCGAAGTTTATCTCATAGTAAATAGTGACGAAGACCACGCTGTGTTTTGTAAAATCATGGTTACCGTAGTTGGTGCAATCTATTAAAAGGCAAACCACAGTCCATAGTAACCAAATTACATTAAAGAACGAACTGTAGTCCGTGGTAACTGAAGTGTTAATGGGAATTTACAATAAGGAACGAACTGTAACCCCTAGTAACTGAATCCGGGTTGCAGCGGTAGCTAGCAACCTAGTAAGAGACGATCAGTCCAATGTTAAGAAATATAAAACCCCCCAACTCCTAAAAAAAGAGTCAGATCAAAACAAAAAGTACACCATTAGAACCGCCTTGTCCGAAACCCCTGTATAGGAAACTTTCTGTCCCTTGGCTTGAACAGCAAGGGAAATATATTGGCTTGAAAATCAAGCAAATTGACTTTTACCACGTTATTCTCCCCAAACGAGATATTTTTTTCTTTTTTTTTTTCTTTCTTTCTCAGAGATAGCTTGGCACTGGAACATCGTAGAGGGTTGTTCAATAGCTCATTTTAAAGGAAATTAATTGGGTTAAAAACCTTTTGTAACTAAAATAAATTATTTCTAAAAGAGAATAAATTTTTCCAATAAAAACTGTATTTTTGATGCAGTGACGTCATAATTACTATATAAGAAACGTCAAAACTGTAAATGGTCTCATTCATGAATATCCGGGTTGCAGCGGTAGCTAGCAACCTAGTAAGAGACGATCACCTCCAATGTTAAGAAATATAAAACCCCCCAACTCCTAAAAAAAGAGTCAGATCAAAACAAAAAGTACACCATTAGAACCGCCTTGTCCGAATCCTCTATAAAGGAAACTTACCTCCCTTTGGCTTGAATAACAAAGAAAATATATTGGCTTGAAAATCAAGAAAATTGACTTTTACCACGTTATTCTCCACAAACGGGATATTTTTTTCTTTCCGCTTTTTCTTTCTGCTCAGCTAGCTGGGCACTGGAAAATCATAGAGAGCTGTATAATAGCTCATTTTAAAGGAAATTGCAACATCTAGTGCCTTTTGTATTTAAAAATAAAATACTTTTTAAAGTAGAATCAATTTTGTCAAAAAAATTGCATTTTTGATGTATTTTCATACTGCAGTCTTTTCAAAGATATTTGAATTTTGAAGCAATAAAACAGTTCATGGTAATGAACTCTATAGTAATAATAGCTACTTGTCTCAATAGTATAATAAAGATCGAACTCTTCCCTATACTAACTTGCATACGCAACTTCACTATAGTTAAGATTACAGTATTTATATTATACATCATTATAGATTATATCCGGGTTGCAGCGGTAGCTAGCAACCTAGTAAGAGACGATCACCTCCAATGTTAAGAAATATAAAAACCCGTAGCTCCTAAAAAAAGAGTCAGATCAAAACAAAAAGTACACCATTAGAACCGCCTTGTCCAAATCCTCCATAAAGGAAACTTACCGCCCTTTGGCTTGAACAGAAAGGGAAATATATTGGCTTGAAAATCAAGAAAATAGACTTTTACCACGTTATTCTCCCCAAACGGGATATTTTTTTTTTCTTTTTTTGTCTCCAGAGATAGCTTGGCACTGGAACATCGTAGAGGGTTGTTCAATAGCTCATTTTAAAGGAAATTAATTGGGTTAAAAACCTTTTGTAACTAAAATAAATTATTTCTAAAAGAGAATAAATTTTCCAATAAAAACTGTATTTTTGATGCAGTGACGTCATAATTACTATATAAGAAACGTCAAAACTGTAAATGGTCTCATTCATGAATACATAATGGTTAGATCAAAGCAAGCTACACGCAAGTTAAAAAATCAGTGCTAAAATATTATAATAAAGATCGAACTCTTCCCTATACTAACTTGCATACGCAACTTCACTATAGTTAAGATTACAGTATTTATATTATACATCATTATAGATTATAAAAGGTTCAAATGTTATAATGATAAAATAACTCTTGGCTATACTAACTGGCATAGTCAAGTTAGTATAGCCGTTAGAATACGTTTATCAAAATCTATTTATCCGTATATACACAGATTTGTGGAAAAATCAAATCAATAAATACCTTACTACAGCACAATGGATGAAAGTGTGCCTCATGATTCGAGGTTTGCGGGTTCAAATCCACCTGTAGTAAGGGATCAATATTAAACGATTGGCTTTTCCTTCTTTAAAAGAAGATTACATTAAGAGACGATCATTGGAATAACAAACTATTGCATAATTTGGACTTAGTTAGCTACTTGATTGTTTGAGGTGCGTCTCTTACTATTTCAAAGAAGAAAAAGCCGTAGGCTTTTTCCTGTTTGTATACATAGTTAAAGAACGACACCTAGCCCATTAAAAATGAAACATAAATAGGGATTATGTAATTTCCATCAGTATCATGGCTGTATTTACAATAAGGAACGAACTTTAACCCATAGTAACTTAAGTATTAAATCAAACGGTTCGTTGTCATAGTAAAGAGCTGTGTAATGGCTCATTTTAAAGGAAACTGCTGTATATAGAAACCTTTTTTAATTATTATAATAAAGAACGAACTCTTGCCTATAATAGATTAGATACTCAACTTAATTATAGTTAATGATATAGTAATGATAGGGTTTTATTGATAGCTGAACTACAAATTAAAAGAAAAAGACACCGGCTGGATTTGTTACATTAAAAGACGATCACTGAAATAACAAACCATTCCATACATTGGACTTAGTTAGCTACTTGATTGTTTGAGTTTCGTCTCTTACTATTTAAAAGAAGAAAAAGCCGTAGGCTTTTTCCTGTTTGTATTTATAGTTAAAAAACGAACTCAAGTCCAAAGAAACTGAACACTGTGGTTCATTCATATTATCTTCATTATTTTATCTAGAATGTAAATAAACAAGTTTCTTTTTTAAATTTTAAATTGAAAAGATAGTGCTTTTAATTCAACATATTAAAAGTTCTCCCCGACGGGGAATCGAACCCCCTTTTCCCAGGTAACAAGTGGGCATACTAACCATTAGACTATCGAAGACTTATAAAATAAAAGTTACATATAATATATGATAATAATTTTTTAATCCGGGTTACATAAATTATAATAAAGATCGAACTCTTCCCTATACTAACTTGCATACGCAACTTCACTATAGTTAAGATTACAGTATTTATATTATGCATCATTATAAATTATAAAAGGTTCAAATGTTCGAAGATTATATCCGGGTTGCAGCGGTAGCTAGCAACCTAGTAAGAGACGATCACCTCCAATGTTAAGAAATATAAAAACCCGTAGCTCCTAAAAAAAGAGTCAGATCAAAACAAAAAGTACACCATTAGAACCGCCTTGTCCAAATCCTCCATAAAGGAAACTTACCGCCCTTTGGCTTGAATAATAAAGAAAATATATTGGCTTGAAAATCAAGAAAATAGACTTTTACCACGTTATTCTCCCCAAACGGGATATTTTTTTCTTTTTTTTTTTCTTTTTCTTTTCCACAGATAGCTTGGCACTGGAACATCGTAGAGGGTTGTTCAATAGCTCATTTTAAAGGAAATTAATTGGGTTAAAAACCTTTGTAACTAAAATAAATTATTTCTAAAAGAGAATAAATTTTTCCAATAAAAACTGTATTTTTGATGCAGTGACGTCATAATTACTATATAAGAATTATAATAAAGAACGACCTCTTACCTATACTAAATTTTATACGCCACGTAATTATAGTATAGGTTAGTAATTCAACAGATAGCATGGCACTGGAATATTGTAGAGAGATGTTCAATGGCTCATTTTGAAGGAATTATAATAAAGATCGAACTCTTCCCTATACTAACTTGCATAGGCAACTTCACTATAGTGAAGATTACAGTATTTATATTAAACATCATTATAAATTATAAAAGGTTCGAATGTTCGAAGATTATAGAGTTAAAAATTTTCCCACACCGGGAATCGAACCCGGTTCTCCTAAGTGAAATTTAACTATCCTAGCCACTAGACCAAATGGGACCATAAACAAGCATGATTTAAGAACCATATGCATATTATTATTTCACCATACCAATTATAATAAGGCCAATACAAAATCGTCGAATTGCAACCTTACTTTTGACAAATCAGTTAAATCTTCATCAGACTTAAAAACTGTTTTGCTAGTTTTGCAGTAAAGAATTACATTAAAAGTATAATAAAGAACGAACTCTTGCCCTTAGTTACCTATGTTTTGTCAAATTAGCTAATTAATTTCACCATATTTTGTTTTAAAAATAATTCCCACACCGGGATTCGAACCCAAACTAATTGGTTGAAAGCCAACTATCCTAAGCCA